>JAVXUL010002824.1:0-12827 GCA_035590515.1 Trichilia minutiflora | reverse complement strand
ATTATAATCGAGCCGGCCCGTTTAACCCGCGGGTTAAACGGGTTTGAACCCTTTTACCCGCGAGTTAAACGGGTCGACCCGTTTAACCCGCGGACCAAAAATCATCGACCCTAACCCTCTTATTTTACGGGTTAAACGGACCGACCCGTCGGACCAAACCCGTTTTGACAGCTCTAACCAGGGAGTCAAGAAGTCTACGATTAGGCTCTCTATTTTTGCACTTTTGATACCAAATGATAAGTCGGAGAAGATATGTGATGGGAGAAGAGAACAAACCAAAAGAGAAAAGTGAAGAACTTATTGATTTGAGGACATTTGATCTTGTTGAAGTTGTTTTGTTGTCTCCTCCTCAAAGTGGATGTTCCTATACAATACAGTACTTACAATGGAATAAGACCCAACGGAAGGACAATGATCAAACCCATGAACAATAAATCTCACCCTCTTATTTCGGCAATCGGTTTCTTTTTCTATCTTCTTGGGTTTATGATCAAACCCATGATTGGGATTCTGATGCATTTATCATGCTTTAAAAGTAAAATTAAAAAAATATTTCGTAACACAACCTTTTAGTGAGACTTGGTATCTTTTTACATTACAGGGTCGGTTATTAATTAAACAGTAAGTGTTGCCGAAAGTTAAAATACTCGAAACCCAAATGAGAATAATAATTTGACATCTAAAACTTTCATTTTACAGCATTTACGGTTTAAAAGTTATCAGATTATGATACCAATGAAAATGAAATTAACAATTGTTGAAAAAATGGAATCAAAGAGCAAAATGGAAAAGGAAAAAGGAAAAGAAGAGGATGTGAGTGAATGAAAATGAAAACTCACCACCAGCACTTGCTAAGATGGGTTCGACTGCCTAGCATGTTATACTTTGGTTCACTTGGAATATCCCATAAAGCCAGCCATATCAGATCATTTTCTATTGGTCCCCTCGTGCTCTTTCCTTCCTAAAGAGACCTTATCCTTTTCTGATACAATACAAGTTTTCGTTGCCAACCCTCTGCTCAGGGCCCTATTTTTCTCCAAAAATCAGATTGCATTGCCTCTGGTCTCTCCAGCTCTATTGGTGTTTTCTCCTTTCTTGATATATAAATAACGCTGATAAATCTACCAAGCTGAGATTGAGGGAATGACAGAACTCAACTTTCCATTATTTTCTCGGTAAACAAACGGCAAACGTCAATGGGAAAATAAAAATAGCAGTACATATACAGGGTTGCCTGCATATTTGCTGCCGTCATAGTACTTTAAAGTTTAAACCATCATTCAGGAACCTCAGTAGTCATCTGACCTAACAAAACTTGTTCCAAGTTACAGATAATAATTCTTGTTTGAGCATATGATCCATAGTGTTACAAAAGGAGATACGCATCTTTAAGGTTTGGCCAATGCACACTTCAGTCATACTATTTTTAAAAATACCCACAAATACTCTAATTCTTTAGTTTAATTTTTGAATTTGGACAAAAATAACGCTAATTTGGTACATTTAACACTCAAAATAATTATGATTAATAATGTATTACTATAATTATAATAAAAAAAATGAAAAAAATCATTCAAACTAACAAATTCTTTTAAAGAATTAGGTCTGCCTGGATAATTTTGACATCAATGAAACTAAAGTGTACATTTAGCCAAACTTTAAGGGTATGTATATCCTTTTAAAAAGTAATCTTCGAATTCCTAGTTCACATTAGTGGTTGGCAGGCGAATAGCAGAAGATGCATGACTGAAGATTATATTAGATTTTTGTGATTGAGAAAATGGGCAGAAACAATATAAAGAGTAGATGGGAACCCACAGCTCAGGTCATCTTATTCATTGATAATACAAATATGAAGGAAAAAGTATTATAAATAAGGCAAAAATCCTACATCCCTAGTAACAAAGTTGTATTAGAACTTTGAAACTCAAAATAAACAACAGATGGGAACATATTGGAGAGCAATTTCGCTTCCACACATACGAAACGGATATTGAACCTCAAAGTTTCCAATAAGTAATAGAAAATGAGGGCTAGGTTTTACATTACACTTGTGTGTTTCCAGAACTTATGGTCTGTTTATACAGAAAGTTCTCAGCTTTTGAAATGAGCGGTCTAGTTCCACTTTCCAGACAGCGGCTCTAGTCAGCAAGATCTACGGGATTACTGATAGCTACTAACCTGCAATTTAATATTATCATCCATGTCATGCAACTGCATCTATCAGAACAAAGTAAAAAATCAGAGTTAACCTAGATATTCCAAGATAAATAGCTCAGATAAAACAAGTCTTCCTTGCAGTTGCAGCATATGCCTATGGTAGATCTTGCCATTGCTTAAAACGGCAAAGCACAACAAAGCATAACGTAGGTCAGCTTTTCACAAGTAATTCTATTCACCCCAAAATATTACCCCAAGCTTTCAGCAACTGAATTGTGGAATAATGTATTTTATGTTCTTGAGAGAGGGGAAAGTTCACAATCCAATGGATGAATAGTATTTTCTATTCTGGGATTGATTTAGAGATGACTAGTTTACTCTATTCCATTCCCTATAGTAACTATGGAGGAGAATCATTAACTCATAGGACTTTGAAAGAGAGAATAACTAAATTTGTAGGCAAACTTTTCTAATTATATATCAACCAAGGGCCAAAATATTAATCAGAGTTCTTATATGATATATAAAACACTTTTCATACATCACATAATTACTAAAATACTAATCTTCATTAGACACCCAAACACTGAAAAATAGAGAATGATGCAACTTCATGCCCATTTTTCTCCTTTGAGGTCTACGGTTAGACTTTGAAAAATAGAGATTATATGTAACCATAATTTGAAAAATGGAGATTATATGTTCCGAATGCCTGCTTAAATGGTAACATGTTTCGTAAGATGATGACACTGCAGCCTAGAAAGATTGTGAGTCTTCTGTTCAGGTTGAGCAAAGAAATAAATTTCTGAGACATGATTAAAGTATGAATTAAGTACATATCGTGCTGTTGATTCCATGATAGAATTGAGAACGTTTTTCAAAAAAAGTAAAAGGGATCTACCTAGTTGTTAAAAAGTCCAAAATTGGTATCAAACACATAGCATCCAACAATATACACGTGCATGTTAATGCCTTGCTTTTGCCTTAACCCATCAGAAATGCTTTTGCCCAAGCATAAATTGTTGGAAAAGGAAAGGTAATAGTGGGAATAAGATACAAATACCAACCTGAAACAGGAAAACAATTACCTCAACAATGAAATAAATGTCGGAGCAGTCCTCCTCACCAATATGCTAGTCATTACAGCAGGGGGAAACTAGTCACGAAGTATAAACCAGAATCATCTATCTACATTAGCTTGATGTTTTTGAAGATTCATATTGAGAAGTTATCATCATTTCAAGGCAAGTAGGTAATAATACTTCCCTAACGCTGAATCAAACCATCTAAATAGTTTGGTTCAAAAGCTCCATTGAATAAGAATAATCTCTTTATTTAAACAATCTATCATAATTTTCTATAAGCCAATGGATATGAAGAATATTTAAGCCATAAAATCAGATATTGAGAGCAAAAGATAATGCCATGCTCACAAAAGGTTAGTTAAAAAACCAGTAACGAGGAGTAATATAACCAAGTAGAATAAAGAAGAACCTTGGTAGTTATGTAGAAGTAAGGAATAGGAAACCATGACTTGCCTAGTGAAGGAACTAGATTGACACTATACCTAACCAATTCCAGTTGCTGAACCGAGATTCGTTTTACGGGAAACTGCTACATTTCCCATAAACTTTTTGTACAAACTATTATGGCATGCTAGTATTTTCAATACTGTCTAATCTGTCATATTAGTAGCATAGTCTAACTTTGATTGATACAATGGTTATCAAGGTCTATAGTGCAATGCTATTCTGAAGATGCTCTCGATAATAACTTAAGTAATGGTACAGCTGCAATCAAGAAATCTACTAGAGTATGGCTGAGTTGAGATTGGGCTTCAGATAAGTGTTTTTTCTTGATCTGAGAACTCTCCCATATGATAGCAGATTTTATCCTCTGCTAAATTGCTCGTAAATGCAATATAATTGTAGTTTAACCTCATAAATTACTTGTGTTAAAATTTGCATGTTTACTTTTCACCATTTTCTTTATAATTCTTTGTTTCATTCCCATACTATCTTACTTTCATATTTTCCATCATTCTTTGTTTCATCCCTAAACGATATCTTTACTTGTTTCTATGGATCATGAGAATCAAGTAGCTGTTTAGCTTACATCTAATTACCAACAGTTAAATTCCTAAAAAATTAGCTCAACCTCATCTAATCACAAATGGCACAAAATTAGGAAAAAAAAGTAACATAAAAAATAACAATGTTCATCTGAATAGTTCATTATTCAAAATCTTCTGTAATTCACTACAATAAAAATTGTACCACAATATCAACAACGCTTTCTAATGAATAACAAAATTATCCAAGACCCAATTTTACCAACCTCAATAATCAATCAATCATCTAACTGTTTCAGCTCAGCCTTCAACTGCTCAATCTTGAGCCCCATAGACCTCTGCAAGGCTTCCTTTTCACTCTCCTTAAGCTTGCTTAATATCCCATCAAACATATCCAATACCTCCTTCACTGCAGCTCTAGCACACTCAGCTTCTTCATCAAAGTAAACAGTTTCTTTAGATTCCATCGCCATCTCTATCTCCTCTCTTGCCTCTCCAAACTTGAGATTAATCATATCAACTTCTCTGTTGTAATCAAACTCAGCTCGTGATTCAGAGGAATAGTTTCTTGAGTTTTGATGGGATTTTGCGAAGTAGGTCAACGGATTCGAGTTAGCTGAGTAGGGTTTTGGTACGAGGACTGAGTTGGAAGCGAATTGTTGAGTCGGAATCGGCGAGAGTGAATTGACGAGAAATGGAGATGTGGGTTTTGGTGAAGACTGGAAAGGGTTTTTCAAGAGTGATTTGAAGAGTGAAACTTGTGAGCGTTTATGCATTTTTGAAAAATATGGGAGTTTGCAGTGAAGAAGAAGATGAAAGAAAACGAAGAACAGATACAAGGAAGAACTGAACTTTAAAACCCAACTAGGAAGGAGTTATTATAAAAGTTGCTAGACTAACGCAAGCTTTGAATACTGCACTCTCTTACAAATGTAACTTGAAAAGGTTACAGAAAGACAAAAATACCCTTTATATTAATTATTAATGATAGAAGTACAAAAATAACAGCATTTTTTATATTTTTTAATCAACGTAATTAAAAATATATATTTTCAATAAATTTATCTCTAAACTCAATTACCTTAGTTCAAAAACTATTTTAATTCAAAAGTGTAACATCTCGGTCCGATAAGAGCGAAAAATGATACTGCGGATAAGGGAGTTTGAGTAAGGAGTGATTTCTGATAGGCTTCTAGGATGACAGGGATGAATCGAATCCTACATCGAAATGGGAAAAAAAGTTACTGGGTTATATATGTAGAGTTAGAACCAAGTTGTTAACAAGACTTTTTAGAATGGGTGGTGGTTTAATTCTAAAAACTATACAGTTAAGCCTTGGAGGAGAGCAGTATCAAGACGGGTGACCTCTTGACAAGTTTTCAGGATAACTCATTTTTTAATAACAAAATCGTGATGCCTCAAAGGTTGGGTCAAAACGGACAATATTGTTGAAGAACAAAATCGTGATGCCTCAAAGGTTGGGTCAAAACGGATAATATTGTTGACAAACTTAGACCAAGTGTTACAATTGATATCAGAGCCAACTCTCCTCCAGTACGATGGTGGTAATTTAGGGATGAACCAGACGAAAGTTGGTGGGCCTGTAACATTCCAGTCCGATAAGAGCGAGAAGTGATGTGGGGGACGAGGGAGGCTAAAGCAGATAATATTATTGACAAACTTAGACCAGGTGTTACGATTGATATCAGAGCCAACTCTCTTCCAATACGATGGTGGTGGTTCAGGGACGAAATAGTCAAAAGCTGGTGGGCATGTAACATTCCAGTCCGATGAGGGCGGGAAGTGACGCGGAGGACGAAGGAGCCTGAGTAAGGATCGACTTTTGATAGGCTTTTAGGATGGCAAGGATGAACCGAATCCCACATCGAAATGAGAGAGAAAGTTACTATTCTATATATGTAGAGTTGGAACCAAGTTGTTAACAAGACCGTTTGGGATGGGTGGTGGTTTAACTCCAAGAATTATGCAGAAGAGAGTAGTACCAAGATGAGTGACCTCTTGGGAAGTTCTCAAGATAACCCATTTTTGAAGAATAAAATCGTGAGGCCCCAAGGGTTGGACTAAAGCGGACAAGATTATTGACAGACTTAAACCAGATGTTACAAAAAGTATAATTTTATCTTAATTAAAAAATTTGAAATAAAACAATTTTTTTAAACTTTGGCAAATTGAATTAAGGAGTAAATTGATTAAAGCATAAGTTTTTGGTTAAATTAATTAAGATTTTTTTGAACGCGATTAATTCAAAAAAATAAAAAAATATGATTATTTTGGTGTATTTCTTATTATTAATAGAATTAATAAAATAAAAAATATTAGAATTTATTTGTATAGAATTATAATTTTAAAAAATATATTATTAAAAATTATAAAAGAAATTAAAATTATAAAAATATATATTATTAAAAATTATAAAGGAAATTGTTAGAACTTATTTATATATAAATAAAACTTTATGTATAATTACTTATTATTAAAATGTATAAAGGTTCAATGAATTTTTTAATAGATTATTATGACTATAATAGGTATTTATAAGGTATTAAAATGTTATTTTTTAAAAAATATGTACAATATAAATTATATAATTTATTTTTATTATTAAAATTTTTCCTTTTTTATTTTAATAAATATATAAAATATATAATAATAACACAATAATGTCTTCCCATTTGATACAAAACTAAGAGTTTGTATTATATTCCAATATTAGAAGAAAATAATAATACTAATAGAAATATAAATTCTTATATAAATTTTTGAAAATAATAATTATCGTAACATTTTTTTTTGGGAAACTCATACACACTCAGTTATCGTTGTGGCATCCATCCATACTCGGGATCAGGCACCTGTGGATACGTGTCCGTAGATCACATGGCACTCGTCCTGAATTTGATTCCCGGCACAGGTATAGGGATCACGCACAATAATACCAAGGTATAAGGATCACGCACAATAATACCAAATATAGGATAAAATCCCAACCTGACCCTCTTGATACTTTAACAAAGAAAATTTTGGGGTGAAAATCGAACTTGGGACCTTGAGATCCCAAACGCAACCCCCATCGACCACCCTTAGGGTTTTAACATAGTTATATTATTATCGTAACATAGTTATATTATTATCACTAATTTTTTTTTTAATCTCAATTTTTTCTACATTCCAAAAATATAATAAACATATAATAATATTAAAAAAATATTGAATTTCAGTTGGCACATCATTTATTCGGGAATTCAATCATTTATACTTCCCTTAAAGTTTCTGCTTCAATAAAATATATTTATTCGATAATAAAATTACAACAACAAAAATATCAACTCCCAAAGCAGCAAACTTGTTTTATTTTTGTTTCACAACAAAGAATTTGAAATCAAAGACGACCAAATCAAGCATTAGCTTCTCAGAGTTCTGAAAGAACATCAACCATGAACTCTCGAGCTTTACACATAGCCTCTAAAGGCTTAGCTTTCGGCATAGAAAGACCAATTCCTTAAATCATATCAACTTCTTCGTCGCCAATTCTCTCCCACTCACAACGCTGAATCAATGAACCCAAAGCCATACCCATTACTCTGTTTGCAAGGCCAGCTCCAGGACAAGCTCTTCACCCCAACTCAAATGGTATAAACGTATACCTATTATTTCCCTCAGTTTCTGATTTTCTTCAAATCTCTCTGGCTTGAAACTCATAGAATTTTCCCATACGTTGGGGTCTCTATGCACGGCCCATGCATTCACGATGCAGTCATTCGAGGATTCGTGGGGAACGAGGAGAGGACGTGCTGGGTATAATAGAAAATCAATATATAACAATGAACAAAGTATGTAAGTTGGGCACGTCGTGTTCTTCTAGTAAAACTCGACGTTCAGGATTATATAATTGTCGATTTCGGCTCTGGCTTTGTTGAGGATGGATGGGTGGTTGAGGAGAAGCGACAGTGCCCATTCTGGGGTTACTGCAGTTGATTATATAATTAAGTTGGTCAAAGTATACTTAGTCTTACTATTTTTATCAGATTACGGTGTGTTAGGAATATTAAAAACCTGTTGAAGTAAATTGTACATTGATTAAATTTTAGGATGTGTACAACCTTTACCGTTAATAAATATAACTAATTTTGAGGGTTATATAAATGAATAATATAATATTGAAATAAATACCAATATCATCGCTTTAATGATATTATCCGAGTAGTTTTCAGGTTTCGATTCTTGTAAGAGTAACATAGAATCGGTTATAGTCTTAAATTTTCCTGCTTGATCATCATCTACCTCTAAATCCCTTTTCTTGCGATGTCATCTATCAAACTTTGCAAGAATCTGCCAGATTTCTTCCTCAGTCTCATCATCTTCTTTTCATAACTCTGGTAATAAACCATCTCGAAAATGGCAAATAATCCCCTGGATTGAAAGCTTCACTCAATTCGAACATCTCACTTATACTTTCCCGGAAACCATTTACTTCCTCAGAATTCTCAGCTTCTTCTCCGAAATATCTTTTCCCAGCAACCATTCTCATAATAACGTTAAAAGAAAGCTCATACAGTTTGACTTCATCTCCCCTTTTGTAAAAGCTTTTGTCCGAACTCTGGTAAAGTCTTCTGGCCAAAGTTCTAGCTTCATCCTGTCTGCTACCAAGAAACATGTTGATGGATTTTGTCGAAAAGATTTCGAGCACAGAAAGTCGCCGGAGGTTTCACCAATAGTTGCCATAGGAGGCTGTTCCTATGGTGAAGTAGTTATAGCTTGCGTACTATCCGACGAGAAGTCGAGGCCGGTTGGCGAAGATGAATCACTTTTGATAAGCATTCTTCGACGACGGAGGGGGAGGAGATTATAAGAACATTTCGGTTGCCTAATGAGAGATTCAATATGGGACCGTATTTTTCAGACAGATTCTGTAATGTTCGGTGCATTGGTTGTTCTACTGCAAGATAATGAACATATCCGATGATCGGTAATTAAGGTGGACTTGGTTGGAGATTCTTAGCTTTTAATGGGAAGTAATGCTTCGAAATGAGGAGGAGGAGAAGAAAGGAAGATGAATAAACGATGAATAAGAACCATTTTTCTCCATGAACAATGGTGTATGAGTTTTGACTTCTCCGTTGATGGTTTTGAATGTTTTTCCACTCTTCATAAAGGATGGATGGAGTGTATATTTTTCTAATTAGCATTTTTATTTATTAACCATCAATTACACGTGTGTGTTTACTTAAATAAAAACTTAAATTCTTATATCAACATCTAATTTTGATACCTCATGTCCTAGTATAACCAGGTTCAAATACGAATAACTGTTAAATGAGGTGTACATAATCTAAAGTTTGATTGATTATACCTTGTAATAAGTTATAAACAGATATGTGTATTTGACCTATTAGACTTATTTAACTAATAACTATCAGGTAAGGTTTTATAAGTTTGATAAGAATACAATCATCCACTAACAAATTGTAATAAGATTACAATAACATAAAAAAATACAGGATTTAATTTAAGTAGTGGGATTACTAGTTAATTTAAAGTTTAAAAGTAACTAGTTTGATATACAATTATACATACTGATGTATTTCTTTTTCCTGCAAATTCACTCATCTTTGAATTCAATCAAATGATACAAATACTATAGCTAATCCATTAGCTAAAATTCTTGATATACATAAACTTATTGGACCTAACTTCAAGGTCTGGTACAAGAATCTTAGAATAATTCTACATTTTAAAAAACTTGGCTATGTGATTAGTGAACCTTCATGCAAATCCTTTTTGCTGATGCATTTGTTGAGGAGAGAGAAATCTTTCAGAAATAAAAGGATGATAATCTTAAAGTAAGATCATACATGCTAGCCTTAATGAGTGCTGACTTATAGGCTTAGCATAAGAACATGTAGGATGTCCATAAAATCTATCACTCTCTATTGGAGATGTTCAGGGATAGTTCTAATATGAGGTGGTATGAGATGTCTATTACCTTATTTGTGGTAACACTCAGCCTAGAAGTACCCCTTAATACTTATCTTATGAAGATGATTAATTTGATAGGATAATTGTATGACTTAGGGTTCTCTATGGATGCTACACTACAGACAGATTTGATCCTTTAGTATTTTCTACCAAGTTATGACCAGTTTGTTATCAATTATCATATGAACAAATTGGAGTTAACTCTTCCTGAGTTTATTGTCAATTGTCACACACTAAGTCAATGATGAGTGTCATCATTGCAAACAGCTTGAACATTGGAGGAGGAATTGTCCTCTTCATCTTGAGAGATTGAGAAAAATGAAGGCATAAGGTACGCTTTTTAGTTATGTTATTAAAACTGAATTATGTGTTAGTTCAAATTCATATTTCTGAATTATAGATTAGTTGTTACCTTATATATTTATATGTGTTTGTAGAACCTTTACAGTAAGCAGTTACTAGTTGATGGTGCAGTAAAACTAAAGATGGCGAATGACATAACGATTACGGTCATCTATTCAAAAACTTGTAAAATAGTTTTATCATCTGCTCATCATATTATATTATACAATATAATGTATTTTGATACAGCCAACAAAAATATTTTATCTGTAAATCAGTTATATAAATATGGTTACACTTTCTCTCTTAATGAATATAAATATTGTATTTATTTAAGAAATAACCTGGTTGGTAATGATATGAATGTGAATGATTTGTATATTCTTGACATAAATAAAGTTAACATGATGAATACTATTAATAAGAAATGATATAGGAATGAAATTAATTCGAGATTAATTTAGCATCACAGATTGAGTCATATTAGAGAGAAAAGGATTATGAATATGGGTAGTGATGGACTTATAGGTCTATTAGGTTCTGAACTTTATCTGACTTGTGAATCTTGTCTCCAAGGAAAGATGATCAAATTATCCTTTACTAGTTAAAGAAAAAGACCCAATGACATTCTTGAATTAATTCACATAGTTATGGGTGGTCCATTTAGAGAAATGACTAGAGGTGATTTCTCTTATTTCATAACCTTTATTGATGATTTCTCATGATATGATTATGTGTACTTATTGAAGTACAAATATGAATATTTTGAGAACTTCAAAAAATTCAAAGCTGAAGTAGAGAAACAAATAGGAAAGAGTATTAAAATAGTATGATCTGATCGTGGTGGAGAATATATAAGTACTAATTTTTTAGATTTTCTTAAATCAAATGTTATTATTTCTCAGTTGACACCTTTTTATACATTACACATAATGGTGTATCAGAAAGGAGAAATCATATCTTACTTTATATGGTACAATCTATGATGAGCTTTATTAACTTACTTACATATGTTTGGAGATATGCTTTGTACACCACGATGTACATCTTAATTAGAACTCCATCTAAAGTAGTTTTTAAGACACCATATGAGATATGGTATGAAAAATTATCAGGCTTTAATCCTATGAAGCCTTAGGGATGTTCAGCTTATGTTAAAATTATTGGATATCCTAAAGAGAGTTTATGATATTATTTTTACTTTCATGCTGATCGATGTGTTTCAATTAGTAGACATATACAATTCCTCAAAAATTAGTTCATTGAAGAAGGTAATGTAGGTAAAAAAATTAAGCTCTCAGAAAAGTTTGGAGAGTTTGATGATGACCAGATTCAGATAGATGAACCTATTAATTTGCATAAACCTGTTTATATTAATGAACCTATCTAATCTAATCCTCAGCTTTTTATAGATCAATCTTTATGTAGATCTACTAAGGTATCTCACTGTTCACAAAGATATTTCTTCCTTTCAAATAATATTTTTGAATCATTTATAATAGGGAGGATGAATAGAGGGAAGATCCTAAAACCTATGAAGAGGCGATATTAAATATCGATTCTGAAAAATGGCTTGAAGTCATAAAATCTGAGATAGACTCTATGTATGTTAATAGGTATGGTCACTTATTGATCCATTAGAAGGAATTATTCCTATCAGTTGTAAATGGGTTTACAAAAAAAAAAAGATTGACAAAGATGGAAAAGTAGAGACTTTTAAAGCTAGACTGGTGGCAAAAGGTTACACTAAAAAGTATGGTATTAACTATGAGAAAATCTTTTCACCTGTTGTGATGCTTAAGTCTATTTAGATTCTCCTTACTATCACAGCTTATTATGATTATGAGATATGACAAATGAATGTAAAGACAGTCTTTCTTAATGGTTTTATTAAGCAGACTATATATATGCAACAACCCGTTGGATTTGTTTCATTATATAGTTATAAAATATGTAAGATGCACACACACACACACACACACACACACACACACACACACACACACACACAAACACACACATATATATATATATATATATATATATATATATATATATATATTACAAATTTTGGTTTGTAAAGAAATGGATTTGTAAAAATTGTTTTGTGTCAATTTTTAAAATGTTTTAAAACATATAAAATACAATAATGATTGATGCATTAAAATATATATGTAATGTGTTTTACATATATATATATATGTGTGTGTGTGTGTTTGTGTGTCTGTGTCTGTGCGTGTGCGTGTGTTTAAATGGT
>JAVXUL010002813.1:0-12827 GCA_035590515.1 Trichilia minutiflora | reverse complement strand
CAAAATTATCAAATTTAAATATGTAATTTACAATAAATTACATACATGTATCACATTAGGGGCAAAATGGTTATTTTATACTAAATAAAATTATTTTATTTAATTTTTATCATTACACGTATCATTTTTGGCCTTTTCTAATATTATACATTAAAGAGTATTTAATACGTATGATCGTTACACGTATCATTTTTGGCCTTTTCTAATATTACCATAAGGGTGCTAGCCTTCTCTCAATAATATTTTAATCTCTCTCTCATATTAAGAAGCTTTGAAGGATCTCGGTGGACCATAAATGTTCATCGTGACTCAACTGTGAACATGTATCAAACATTTCAACTCTGAATATTTCGGTTGCTTATTAACTGTGGTTAGTATCTAGCAATGCTCTATAGTTCCTAAGCCACGATGAAGAAGGATCTTCATCAAACCTTTCATTGATTTCACTTAACTTGTGGTGATATCCTTCCATCATCACATCCTGATCGAGATAAGGGTTCATGGACTGTCAAAACTCTAATCTCAATCATACTTCAAATCATTGATCATATATCAACATTATGCGATGGCCATCAACTTATAATCAAGAAAGGTTTGATTCATCGATATACGGTTCTATTTGATAAATAGTTCATCAACTATAAATCATACTAATGCCCTTATGTCAATACTCATATTGTTAGCCATATATATATATTATAATATAATATCATTAAGTGACAACTAGTGTGCCTATTATGTGATATAGTTGCCCAATCAATACCACGTATATAGGAAATACTTTGATAATATATTTAACAATTAAATATAATTATCTGGATAATTTACATACATTCTTCATTCATTACAGGAAAAATAAAGGAAATATCTAATGTATGTAAATAAAGAATTACTTTTTTATTAATAAATAATAAGTTTATACAAGATCATAAGCCCTAAAACCGACAACACGAATGGTTTCTAGGGTATACACACTAACAGTATAGTTATGTAGCTTTGTTATGTCACACAAAGGCTATATGATAAAATTTTGTTCATAATAAATGTTGATTTTACTTAACTAAAATTTATGATTTGTTGTGTCATTCAACGTCATAAAGATATAAGGGTTGAATAATATATATAAAGATTTGTATTATTTATAATTCTTTAAATAGTTAAAGAATAAATAACAATATAAGTATATGTGTAACTTATGGTAAGTTAATATACTTGGTTATCATTTTGATAATTATCAAAGGGCTAAATGATAATTCTTACTATTGATTTATGAAATCATTAAATCAAATTAATTAATGGTTAATTAATTTGAATTAATTATTTTATTTTCTTAATGGTTAAGGAAATAAATTAGAAATTAATGGCAATTTAGTAATTGTGCCATAAGGTCATTAAATGTCATTAATGGTTAATGATAATGTTCATTATTTCATTTAATTTTAAATGAAAAATAGCCACCTATTTTAGAAAATATGATTGGTCAAAATATGAGAAGATAATTATCAAAAAGAGTGAGAGAAGAAAAGAACGGTGACTTTAGCTATTGCTTCTTCTTTTTCTTCCTCAGTTGAAGGAGACCGAGACGATCACCATGAAAATGGAAGAAAAGTTTGTTTTTTCAAATTTCCAAGAAGAAATATTGTTTCTTTATACTACCTATATGCTTGGATGGTGTATATTGAAGAGGCTACATAAGTTTGTAGTTTGTTTTATCAGATTTAAGCTTGAAGATGGTCATATCTTTTAGAGAGAGAAAAGACTATAGATAAAGCTTAAAGAAGCTTTGATCAAGAGGATTTGATCCTCAGGCTAGCCTCCAATCATAGATCGAAAGCAATCAACGAAAGGTAGCTATGTGTTTGGAGGAAACAGAGGAGGTAATATGAGCTTTCAGATAGCAAATGAATAGGTATGAAGATACTCTTTGATTTTCATACATACATGTATATGTTTTAAACTTCTTAAAAATTTAAAGTTTTCATAAAGTTAGCATCGTTCCTCCGGTGGTTTTTTTGCTCTTCCATATGATGGTTGTAACTCCAATTTTGGAGAAGAAAGTTGTTTCACCTCCACCCTAACAAGTGGTATCAGAGCCACCTACTAAGAATATGGAAAATTTTATGTGGATATGTATGTTGGTTGTTGATGATATGATCATGAGTATGAGAGTTGTACATTTTGGTTGGTTGGTTGAAATCATGATTCAATGTGATTGAATATAACTTATAATTGTTTTGTGCATAAAAATGTATTTGATAAATGCATAATTTTGATTATTATATGTTGGTGCAATTTTCAAAATATTGAAATTTATTTTTTTTATGCAAGTATCGATATATATATTGATAGGATTGATATATATGCGTGATGGAATCGATTTGTTAGTTTACAGCACTGAGAAGTATTGATACTTAAGTAAAAAGTATTGATACCCACACGAAATATTCATCAGTGTACTCAATTTATTGAAAGAGTATCGATACTTAACTAGTAAGTATCGATACCCGTACAAAATATTCGTCTCTATATGTTTTATTTTTTAGGGTATTGATACACATGAGATTTATATCGATATATACTAGCGAAATATTCGTCACTTTACTTGGTTAATAAAAAGTATTGATACATATACTATTAAATAGATACATGTCTACGAAATGTTTGTCAGTGTGCCTAGTTTGTTGAGAAATATCGATACTTAAATAGTAAGTATCGATACCCATATACAAAATGTTCGTCATTGCGCTTCAATTGGAAACAAGTATCGATACTTATATGATGTGTATCGATACATGTTTACAAAAGCTTCATCATTGCACTCTAACTGGAAGGATGTATCGATACATATACAGTTACATACCGATATATGCACGAAAGCTTCATCAAAGTGCTTGTTTTTCATATTATGTATCGATACATTTCCACTCACATATCGATACATGCACGAAAGCTTCGTCAAAATGCTTGAATTTCATATCAAGTATCGATACTCGGGCAAGTTTTCAAATTATTCGTCACTATTTTCCTTCAATAGATGAATTATAACAAACAAAAGTTATAATTTCTAAATATTTTATTTGCAAATCGAATTGAATTGTTCAATTCAGCAACATTTTCTGTCAATTATATTAATGAAAGCAGGAAACCAATGCCATCTGTCAAATGCATGGAAAATTAATGTAATAAATGTTAAATGCATCAAAGTCATTTTGCATGAAATGAGTTTCATGTAAAAGGCAATTGTTGGTTTCCATTTCATTTGTTTCAATACAATTGCTTTTAATGTAAAATGCAATTGTTTAATATTATTCATTAATGGTTTTGAATATAAAGCAAATATGATTTGCAAAAATATATATTATTTACATTACTTGTTTTTAAACAAATGTTATTTATTTTAAACAAATATGAATAAATTATAAACAAATGTTATTCTTAATTTATTAAACAACAACTCTTATAATTTATTAATTGGATTAACACTTTGTTATTGAACAAAATTAATTGCTCCAAATAAACTTAATTGAAATTTGATTTTAATTAATTTTGAATTATCTAGAATTAATAGAATTCTGGTGGGAGTACTTTTCATTAATTGATATTGTATCAATTAAAAGGCCTTCATATTAATTTTGATTAATATTTTGCTTGTTAATGCAATATTGATTGTATAATTAATATATGTATTTAAATTGTTTGAATACATATATATAAATGCCATAATGCTATGTTATGTGTTTAATTTTGTTAAATGCATAAATATATATTTGATATATATAAATGATTATACATTTAGCTAAGTGTATGCATGTATAATTTATGTATATGTATGCATTTGTTACACATTATTGTTATATGCTTTATGACATATTGTTGTTTGCTAGGTATATAAATATGTGTAGAAATGTATATACATAAAAACAAAACATTAGGCTTGGTCTTGGACAAATTTGATTTGTCTGATAATATTAGTAATTGTTGCTAATAAAATTAGTTTGATATGTTAATCATGTTAACATAATAAGTTAGCTAGATCAGTGATCAGCTGCTGCTTAAATTTGACCAGTTAATATTGATCATCCAATTAATAATCACTAACAAGCAAAATAAGGTTTCTAATTTGATTAGTAGTATTTTTATATTCACATAACAGGATATGTATAATAGTTATACATGGGTTAGCAATTAGTGAATTGTTACCAACATGCAAAATGTAGGAAGCAAATAAATATACATATATATATAAGATATATATATGTGTATTAGTGATATGAAATATTTGTTCATCTAATGGATAAATATTTATAAATATTAAATTATTTAATATTTATATATTTTTGATATATACATTGCATGTTGAAACATATGTATGAAATGTGTAATATTCATATGCATAATGACTCCCTGTATAAGATTATTAAATCTATGCCTCCCATTGGTGGGATAACAATGAATTCTTTGACATAAATTTTGATATCCTAAGATTTCTATTATGTGAGGGGTGTTAGGTTTATAGCATTGAACTCAGTTATCTGGTTTCGAGGTGCGTATTTTCATCTTGATCAAGATTTCTATTATGTGAGCTTGGGATAAGAATAACATCTTTAGAAACACAATGGTTCAGATTTAACTAGCCAAAGGTGCCAAGATTTCTATTATGTAAAGCATCCGAAGCTAGGGCAAAGAAAATGAATCAAACCTTATATATGATATAAAAGGAAAGGAATTTCCTACTTATTAAAATTAATTGATCAATATTTCTATTATGTGAGGTTGGTTAATTTTGATAAGACGTTGATCCCCCATTAATATTAAAAATATCCAACGAAACTTTTGGATCCTTACTTGGGGAGTGTAGGATTCAGATTAAATAGTGAGAGCTAATGTTATATTATCATTTAAAATAACTCTCAAAATATTTGAGTGTTATAAATCAAATTATTTGATTTATGAATTTCAAATCACTAAAAAAAGTTTTCTGCTTCTCTTCAATTCTCTCATAAATATATGATATATCTATTAATAATATTAATAAACAACGTTCTTCTAAGTATCATAGATAATTTTGACTCGTTTATTTTCAGAATTTGCTTTGACAATTGAGAACTATTCTTGATTCCAGAAATTTGGCTATGTCTTGGTAGCATAGATGCCAATAGAGTTTAATTAGAATGCTTCTTTTGAAGAGCATAATATATTAAACTTATAGCATATGAATAATCAATGAGTATGAGATTATTTGATAATCTCAATGAATTGAGAGATACAAATTGTGCATGAGAATGTCTCAAATGTTTATGATATATTTTTTATTTTATAAGAGTTGTACAATAAAACTTCTCAAGTCGTTGATTACGTGTTGTATGCTTCTTTCCTTAGTATAAGACTAAGAGAAAGATTTCATCAGATGATTATATAATTGAGATGATTAATATCATCTCGTGATTGGACATTTCATGTGTGGTTATGGTAAACTACTTCAAGGTAATTTTGATTCTCTTATCTCATCCTCAAAGTTATAAATTATTTATAATAAATTATAACTTGAACAGGATTGAGCGAACTCTTTCTGAGTTACTTAACAGGTTTCAAGAGTTCTATAATTTAAACTATTGAGGAATGAGATAAAGTAAATGTCCATGTGGCCTTTGTTAGCTGAGCTAACATAAGGTCAATGATGCAACAAATATTAGGCTCAAAAGTTGAACCTAATAAAACAAGGAACTTTATGAAAGTTTTAACCAAGATTGGAAAAGCCAAGACAAAAGAAAATGTTTCTACTATAAAAAGGGAGAACATAAGTAGAGAAATAGTTCTCTATACCTGTATAGTCTTATGAAGACTTATAAAGGTAGTAATGTTCTTAATATTGAGTAAATGTTACTTAATAACATCCATTATATTGTAATGGAATCATATCACAGTTAATTTATTAGGGTAAAAGATAAATCATACTTTATTAGATATGGTATGATTTAAGATAACTGTTATAAATTTATCGACAACCTGCTGTAAAGTTTCTGAATAAATTTCTATCAAAATTCATTAAGTATTCTGTATCTGATATGGAATGCTTTGAACCCCAATAATATTATATGATAATATGGGGTTGTCTAGTTTATATTAAACTAGTTAATTTTGATAAGTTGGATATAAAATCTGAGAAAGGTCGATTAATAGTATATCCTAAAGATGGTCTAGGATATTAGCTTTCCATTGTAGTCTAATCAAAGAAGTTTGATTAGTCAACTTGCACACTTCTTAGAAGAATAGTTCTTAGAAGAAGTTAATGCAAAGAAAAGTGTTAAGTCTAAGGAAAATTCCTCAGAACTTTAAGCCAATAAAGACACTATTAAACCAGTAAACCACAATATTAAATTCTAGCTCAAGATCTTTTTAATGTGTCATAACTTAAAGTGCGATATAAACTTCTTTATACATAGATTTTTGATTTATGCTTAGTGGGAGAAGTAAATCATAATGATGATTCTAGATATTATAAGAAGCAATCCTAGATAGGGATTCATTAAAATGACTAAAGGTACTGGATAAATAGGTAGAGACCTATAATATATAGTAGGTAACATAAGGGTATACTTAGAAACAATAGTTGGATTATGGGAACCCTATTTATCGGTAGCCTAAAATGATTCAAATTGATTTAGTCATTAATGCATACTATGATTTCTATATTTGACAGATGGTTGTTAAACAAAATTCTTAACAAGGTTTGAGAATTAGTTTTAATGATAGCAAACTATACGATTAGTATCCACTATAGATAGAAATAAGGTATGCGCATTGTATTAATCCATTTATGGATTAAAATAAGCTTCTCAAAGCTAGAATAATTGATTTGATACTATGATCAAATTGTTTGGTATTTAACTAAAACCCAGATGAACCTTGTGCTTATCATAGGGTTGTAAATCATGCTATTATGTTTCCAATATAATATGTACATGATATACTATTGATAGAAATAATATTAGCGTAATGACTAAGGTAATAACTAGTTATGTATAACCTTCTCAATCAAAGATCTAGGAGAAATGAACTATATCCTTGGTAAACGTATCTATAATGATAGATCAAAAAGAATAATATAATTATTCGAATAAATTGTATATAATAAAAATGTTGAAGTTGCTCAATATTGAGAATTCTAAGAGAGTTCTATTACCCTTCTTTCACAATCTTAAATCTTTCTGAAGATTTTGGTCCCTAGATTAATGAAGTGGCACAGCAGATACGTAATGTACGTTATACATCAACTAGAGATAATATACGTAAATCCATGTACAAAGTCTGATATATGAAATATTATAAATGTTACAAAGAGATATCAGATAATTCTAAGGAATAATGATGGTCAGTTATTAATACAATCCTTACTTAAAAAGTATCAAGGATTTAAACTTGAGTCATGGATTTCAAATATTGAATATTCAAGAGTCTTAGACTTTGGCTTCGAGTCAGATATAGATGATAAACTGTTTACATCCATGTTCTTTTTATTTATAGAGCTGAATATATTGCTGTTTAAGAAACTGCAAAAGAGGCTATTTGGATACAAAAGTTAGTATCTAAACTAAGTGTGGTTCCCAATATAGATTATATGATAATCTTACTTTGTGATAATATTAGTATTAATTATCGCATAAACATCAGAATCGTAAACACGCCAAAAAGCCTTATTGATATTCAGCAAATATATCATATTTGAGAGAAATTGTTCGTACATAAGAGATATTGATAAAGAAAACAAATTTATAAAACTTTGTTATTGACTCACTATCTAAAGTGATGACACTGAAGCAACTAGATCAACATCTTATGAAAATAGGTATATGATACCACACGAATGGCTTTAGTGCAAGTGGGAGTTTGTTAATATATATCCTAAAAATCATTCGTGTTATCGATTTTTGGAATTATTATTTTAATAATAATAATAATAAATAGTTCTTTATTCACACATACAAGTTGCTTTCTTTATTAAATCATACTAGATAATAAAGTACGTATGTGAATAGTCCAGATAATTGTTAATTGTTAACTAGAATTATCAAACCCGTTCCTTGTATAAGTGATTTTGATTAGGCATCAATATCACATAATAGGCATACTGAATACCAACTAAAGATATCGTAAGCTGACAATATGAGTATTGTCATAAGAGCATCAGTATGAATTTATAGTTTATGAACTATTGATCAAACGTGGCCAATAAACGATAAATCACATGATATATATGTAGTCACTGATTTATCACTAGATTATACTAGTATGAGATGTAGTCCTTTGACCTAAGATGTCTGGAATCGGATTCAGTATGAATGGGTATTGACATATCATGAACCCTAATTTGATTAGGATATGACAACAGAAAAATGTTACCTACGTGGTACTTACAATTATAGCAAGGTTTGATGAACAATTACTTCATTGTAAATTAGGGACTATAGCGTATTGCTAGATGCCAACCATAGTCGTTGAGTTTTGAAATGTTCAAAAATCACCACAGCTAATTCACTATAAACCTTTATGGTCACACTAATATCCTTATGTATTTGAAAGCTGTTCTCGAAAGAAAAATTATGCAAAACGAAGGTTAGTACCATTTGAAATAATATAAGGGCGGAATAATAGATATAAAGATATGTATTATTTATAATTCTTTAAATAGTTAAATAATAAATGACAATATAAGTATATGTGTAACTTATGGTAAGTTAAATACTTGGTTGTCATTTTGATAATTATCAAAGGGCTAAATGATAATTATAGCTATTGATTTATGAAATCATTAAATCAAATTAATTAATGGTTAATTAATTTAAATTAATTATTTTATTTTCTTAATAGTTAAGGAAATAAATTAGAAATCAATGGTAATTAGTAATTGTGCCATAAGGTCATTGAATGTTATTAATGGTTAATGATAATGTTGACTTTTTCATTTAATTTTAAATGAAAAATAGTCACCTATTTGGGACAATATGATTGGTCCAAATATGAGAAGATAATTATCAAAAAGAGAGAGAGAAGAAAAGAACGGTGACTTTAGCTTCTTCTTCTTCTTCTTCTTCTTCTTTTGAAAGAGATTGAGATAGCCACCATGAAAATGGAAGAAAAGTTTGTTTTCTTCAAATTTCCAAGAAGAAAAATTATTTCTTCATGCTTCCTATATGCTTGGATGATGTAGATTGAAGAGGCTACATAAGTTTGTAGCTTGCTTTATTAGATTCAAGCTTGAAGATGGCCATATCTTCTAGAAAGAGAAAAAACTATAGATAGAGCTTAAATAAGCTTTGTTCAAGAGGATTTGATCCTCAAGTTAGTCTCCAATCATGGATCAAAAGCAATCAACGAAGGGTAGCTCTGTGGATATGCTTGAAGGAAATAGAGGAGGCAATATAGGCTTTCAGATAGCAAAGGAAGAGGTATGAAGATACTCTTTGGTTTCCATATATATATATGTATATGTTTTAAACTTGTTAAAAATTTAAGGTTTTCATAAAGTTAGTAACAGTCATCCGATGGTTTTTTCGCACTTTCATATGATGGTTGTAGCCTCGGATTTGGAGACGAAAGTTGTTTCACCTCCACCCCAACAACAAGAAGCCTAAATTTATTCTAATGATGTTTCCATGCTCATCTAGCTTATTTCTAAACACCCACTTGGTGTCAATGATGGAATGATCATGAGATCTCGAAACTAAGTTCTAAACTTGGTTCTTTTGGAACTGATTTAGTTTCTCTTGCATAGCCATTATCCAATCCTTATCCATTAATATGTCATCTACTTTGTTTGGCTCTCACAAATGTAAGGTTTTGCATTTCCTCAAGATTTCGAGGAACCTCTCTATATACTCTCTTAGTTTTAATTCCTTGAGAGGGATCATCAATAATCAATTCTCTAGGATGATAAGATATATATTTCCAAGTTTTTGGAAGTTCCCTAGAATGAGTCTCTATATACTCTTCATACTTCTCATTTGGATCCTCATTCAACTTCATAATATTCATCTTATTTGTCACATCTATCTCATCAATCTTCTCTTTAGTAAGCATTTTCATCACATCAGGTTCTAACTTATCAAAAGTAATATGCATAAATTCTTCCACAACCTAAGTTCTCTTATACACTATATATGCTTTGCTTTTAGAAGAATAAGCCAGAAAAATACCCACATCTGACTTAGGCTCAAATTTTTTAATATTTTCTTTGGTGTTAAGGATGTAACAAGTGCATCAAAAGACTATAAAGTGTTTGATCTTAGATTTTCTTTAATAGATCTACTCATATAGAGTTTTTTCTAGGAATTTTCTTATCAAGACTATTGAAAATATAATATTGAGGTAACTCGTACTCATTGAGTATGGTTCTACCTATCTCTTGCAAAATCTTATTTTTTCTCTCGGCTACCCTATTTTATTGTGGTGTTTTAGGTGTTGAAAAGTTGTGTGTGACACCATTTTTATCATAAAATGACTCAAAGTCTTAGTTTACAAATTCTCCACCTTGCTTACTTCTAACCTTAACCAAATGATAACCAAGCTCATTTTGGATCCTCTTAGAGAATTTTCTAAATTCCTCAAATATGTCACTCTTGTTTTTTAAGATAAATACCCATGTGAATCTAGAATAATCATCTACAATAACATATGTATAATATTTTTCACTAAGTGATACAACTCTATTGGGACCGAAGAGGTCCATATGAATGAGTCCGAGAGGTTTGGATATGAAAATGGCATTCTTGGGCTTAAATGAACTCCTTACTCGTTTGCCTCTTTGACATGGTCCACATGTCTTGTCTTTGGCAATCTTGAGGCTAGGAAAGTCTTCTAACATGTCATGTTTTGATAAATTACTAATAAGATCCATACTACAATGCCCTAACCTTCTATGCCACAACCAATAATCATCACTTAACACTTGCAAGCATATAGAAGATTCAACATCTATTTTATCTAGCTTAATGACATACACATATCCTGTCCTAAAAGCATGCAAAATTATATTCTTATTATCATAAAAAACATCACATACATCTTTAAAAAACATGGTATTATAACTTATATCACATAATTGAGATATACTAAGCAGGTTATATTTCAGGCCATTCACAAGCAATACGTTAGAGATTTTAACTTTGTTTACCTCAATGGTGCTAATACCAACCACTTTGCCTCTGTTGCTATCTCAAAAGATCACATCATTTCCTTTCTTCTTTGTGAGATGCACGAACAAGTCTTTGTTTCCAGTTATATGCCTTGAGCAGCCACTGTCCAGAAACCACTTTACTTTTATTTTCGTGCTTCTCTGTTTTTGCTCCTATAAAATCAAGAATTATTTACTTTGGTACCCATTTGACCTTGGGTCTATAGATATTAGTTTTAACTTTGAGAGTATCAACATCAGTCCTAGTACCTTTGGGAACCCAAATCAATTTAAGACCCTTGTAGGTGTGTTCCAAATGGAACATTTGTTGATTTGATATCCTCTACGACTATAATAATAATATGAAATAGATGAACTCATATGACCAGATGCTTTAATAAAATAATTCGAATAAGACTTCTGTTTCGCATTAGGTCTATAGCTAATTCCTGCCCTATCAAAAATCATCCTTTGACTGCTTAGCAATTTATCTAAAGCATCTCTTCCTAAGGTGAACTGTGCTAAGATTCTTTTTATGTTACTGACTTCATCATTTAACTCTTTGTTCTTAGACTTTAAAGCATTTAATTCATTGTCACATTGACACACAATCTTTCTAGATTTCATTTCATTATTTTCTTTTTCTAAAGCAGAATATTTCTTCTTGTTTTCTTTGTATTTAGCACACAATTTCTCAAAGCCAGATATCAATTTATCCTATAAATTTATTAATTCATCATGCATAATTTCATTATCCTCATCAGAACATGTATCATAATATTCAGGACAGGATTTTGAAGTTACCTCATCATCCTCTTTTGCCATGAGGCAAAAATTTACGTGCTCAACTTTTGAGGCAAAGGAGCTATTTACACCTATGTGACTTTCATCGCTTTCTTTTTCTTCCAGTCTTTTTTGTTCTTCCTGGTAGGATATTTCAGTCTGGTGTGTCATGGTTTCTCGTATTCGTAGCAGATAATCTCCTTGTCCTTCTTCTTTTCCTTCTTTTTCTTGAATTTCTCTGTTCTGTCCTCTTTTTGAAAATCTCTTCTTCTCTAGTTTTTCTTTTTGGTTTTGTCTCTACTGAACATCTTCTTCATTTTTTTGGCCATCAGTATGAACTTGTCATCTTTATCATTTCTGGTGCTTTATCATTTCTGGTGCTTTTGTGAGCCTTTTTTCTTCCACTTTCTCTATCATCATGCTCACTTTTGGTATCCTTCAAGTCGTACGTCATCAATGAAGATTCTATGGCCTATTGCATGCTTGAATGTAAGTTTTTCATGCTAAAAACCCTAGGTTAAATTGGAAGAAAATAAAGGTTTCCAAGAGGGAATACCTTAAGGCTTTTGCTAGACTCTTTGTGTGCTTTCTTTTGTGATAAAGATGAGAGCCAAATATATGGATCCTCTTCACTTTACACCATACTCTTCTTCCTCCCAAGGCTGGCCGAACTTGCTTGAAGAGAGAGAACCAAAAACATTGTTTTTCTTGCAAAAATAAAAGAAAATGAAAATATTTACATTTTTTTTCTTTTTTCATTTATTTAATTGCATAATTATCTTATAAATATATTAAACAAATGGAAATAATGTGATACAAACCCTCTCATGTTTGTAGGATGCAACCAAGCCATTTGGACCAATTAAAATAAAAC
>JAVXUL010002792.1:0-12828 GCA_035590515.1 Trichilia minutiflora | reverse complement strand
TATAATCCCTTTCACTGTAATTAAAAGAAGCAATAGGTCCTTCGACTAAAGCAGATGGGTAAGATTGTGATAGAATATGAGACCCAATTAAGAGAATTGATTAAATTTGTACCAGAGTTTACTAATGAAGAGAGCTTGTGCGTCAAGTTCGAGGAAGGATTGAACTTTGAGATCCGTGAGAAGATGTCATTGTCAGGGACTTAAGGGTATAAAAAAAATGATTTAGATGGCCCTTCGAATTGAGAAGCTTACAGGAAAGAGAAGGTCGAGGAGTCAGTTCCAAAAAAGGAGAGACTTGAGTATACAGGTTGGCTCTCCATCCAAAAAGAGTCATAGTAATGGTTCATCCAGTGATGCCTCTGCTACTAGTCCTGTAAGCATTTCTTCACATTTTTCTCAAGGTCAAGGACCCTCGAGATTCAGATTATCAGCTCAAGGACATACTCAGGGTTCGAGACAAGATTAGAGAGTAGACAGATGTATTAATTATAGGCAGTATCATACAAGCCCCTGCTCATAATTTTATGTGTACCACAATTGTGGAGAGATTGGACATATAAGGAGGTTTTGTCCCAAGTTAACTAGAGTGAACATGGGTGATCAGACTAACCAACAGTCATCAATTGTACAGGCAACAGCTCCTACTGGTAGAAGATTAGGTGTGGGTAGCTCCTCTTCAACATCTCGTGGTACTCAGAGAGGTAGAGATAGAGTTCAGACCAGAGTGTTCGCTTTGAACCAGGATCAGGTGCAGGCTAACCCAGATATGGTAACTGATATGGTTACAATTTTTAACCAACCTACATATGCATTGTTAGATTCAGTATCTAATCGATCCTTTATTAATACTACTTTAACGCCTCATGCTAGTGTCCCATTGTAACCTCTAGATCAAGAAATAATAGTTCATACCCCTCTAAACCAGAAATTATTAAGAAAGATCGTGTTTAAAGATTGTATTGTGGTTGTGAACGGAATTGAGCTGGTAGAAGACTTGATGCCTTTGAGGATGGAGGATATTGATACTATTCTGGGAATGGATTAGCTATCCAGGTATCGAGCAATAGCGAATTATTTTTCTAAGCAAGTTGTGTTCAGAGAACCCGGAGGATCAGAGATAATTTTTATAGGTGAGTGAAATATCTTGTTTAGTAGTTTAATTTGTGCGATGGAAGCCCAGAGATTAATAAAGAAAGGATGCCAGGGATATTTGGCATATATTATTGACACCACTATTTTTGAGTATCGAATTAAACAAGTTTCGGTAGTGAGAGAATTCCCCGATGTATTTTTAGATGAGTTGTCAGGGATGCCACCACAACGGGAATTTGATTTCATCATTGATTTAGTTCCAGGTACTACGTCGATTTTGATGCCATCTTATCGTATGGCTCCAATCGAATTTAAGAAATTGAAGATACAACTTTAAAATCTAGTTAATACAGGTTTCATTCGTCTTAACATGTCACCTTGGGATTCGCCAGTGTTGTTTGTCAAGAACAAGGATGGGACTTTGCGATTGTGTATCGACTATCGACACTTGAATCGGGTTACTGTTCAGAATAAATACCCACTACCCAAGATTGATGATCTATTCGATTAGTTGCAGGGAACGAGTGTGTTCTCAAAGATTGACTTGAGATCAGGGTACTATCAGTTGAAGATTAAGGAGAGCAATGTACCCAAAACAGCCTTTCAAACTCGCTATGGTCATTATGAGTTCTTTGTAATGTCGTTTGGGTTAACTAATGTCTCAGCTGCATTCATGGATCTCATGAATCGAGTATTTTATCCTTATCTTCATAAGTTTGTGATTGTCTTCATCGATGATATCCTGGTTTACTAGAGGACCAAGAAAGAACATGCTCAACATCTGCGGATCGTACTGTAGACACTGAGAGAAAGAAGATTGTATGCCAAGTTTTCAAAATGTGAGTTTTGGCTTCGGGAAGTGGTATTCTTAGGACATGTAGTCTCAAAGGAAGGAATCTTTGTGAATCCTTACAAAGTTGAAGCTATTATATAGTGGAAACGACCTAAGAATATTATAGAGATTAAAAGTTTCTTGAGATTAGCAGGTTACTATAGAAAGTTTGTTGAAGGTTTTTCTTTTCTAGCTAGCCTTAACTCAGTTAACGAGAAAGGATATTAAGTTTGAATAGAATGAGAAATGTGACCAGAGTTTTTAGGAATTAAAGAATCATCTTACCTCAGCTTCGGTGTTAACATTACCTATTCTTGGAGAGGGATATGTAGTATTTAGTGATGCCTTCAGGTAAGGACTGGATTGTGTTTTGATACAGAATGAGAAAGTAGTTGCTTATACTTCTAGACAACTGAAGAAGCATGAGGAGAATTACTCGATCCATGATTTAGAGTTGTCTACAGTAGTCTTTGCCCTGAAGATTTGGAGACATTACCTGTATGAAGAGAGGTGTTAGATTTTTATCAACCACCAGAGTTTGAAGTATTTGTTCACTCAGAAGGAACTGAACCTAAGGTAGAGAAGATGGCTTGAACTGATAAAGGATTATAATCTGGTGATCGATTATCATCCAGGGAAAGCCAATATGATGACAGACGCCTTAAGCAAAAAATCTTCAGTAACAGTGGCATATGTTTGGTCAGTATACCTTCCATTGTTACTAGAATTAAAGAACTTGTAAGTGACATTAGAGTGTAGTCAACATGGCTCGATGCTAACTAATTTTATTGTAAGACTGACACTGAGGGAGCAGATAAAAGAAAGACAGATGCAGGATCTAGAGTTAATAAAAATTTGTCAGAGAATTATGGATGATAATACTGGAGACTTCTATATCTCTCAGGATAGGGTCTTAACATTGAGAAGTAGGATATGTGTACCTTCAGATGATCAATTGAGAAAGGCCATCTTGGAAGAAGCTCACTGTTTAGCTTTTGTAATGCATCCTAGTAGCGCGAAAATGTACAGAACCATCAAAGAGAGCTATTGGTAGTATAGAATAAAGAAAGATATCGCAGAATTTGATGTCAGGTGTATGACATATTAGCAAGTTAAAGCTGAACACCAGAAGCCAGCAGGAACACTTCGGTCATTACCCATACCAGAGTGAAAGTGAGAACATATCATCATGGACTTTGTAGTAGGATTGCCATGTACTCAAGCTGGACATGATACAATATTAGTAGTTGTGGATTGGTTGACTAAGTCTGCGCACTTTCTACCCATCAAAACTAAGTATCTAATTGATAAGCTAGCAAGATTGTATATGGTAGGGATTGTCAGGTTGCATGGTGAACCTGTGACAATTGTGTCAAATTGAGATTCCCGTTTTACATCTCGATTCTGGTCTAGTCTCTAGAGAGCTATGAGTACGAGGTTGAACTTCAGTTCTGTATTCCATCCTCAGACAGATGAACAATCAGAGAGAACTATCCAGACATTAGAAGATATGTTGAGAGAATGTGTATTAGAGTTTCAAGGAAGCTAGGAACGATATCTGCCCTTAGCTGAGTTTGCCTACAAGAACAGCTATCAGTTTAATATAGGAATAGCACCATACGAAGCTCTGTATGGAAGAAAGTGTAGAACTTCTTTATGCTGGTATAAAGAAGGAGAAAAGAAACTAGACAATGTTGAGTTAATTGAAGCCACCATTGAGAAAGTGAAGATTATTTGAGACAGGTTGAAGATGGCACAGGATAGACATAAGTCATACTCGGATAAAAGACAAAGAGATTTGGAGTTCGATGTGGATGAGCAGATTAATCGAGAATTTTTGCAAGTGCACAGAGTCGATCGTAGTAATAAAACTTGGAAGTATTCTAAAGTATTGAACCCAAGGGAACAACTAACTAATTGTATATCAAGAACTTGAATTTAGAGAATATCTGAATAAAATAAATGCAGACAATATAAATTTAACAAAAGAATAACTATTTACTAGAAAACAATAGATGCAAAAGTTAGGTTATCCAGGTTCACCTCTTAAGAAATATTGAATCATAATTATGAACAATTCAGTTTTGAACATTATTAACTCAAATATCGCATTAATTTCCTGTCGGCTTATTAACATTGTATGTAATTAACAATGATCACCCATCGGTCTCTCAATTATTAATCACGGCCATTAAGTTCTAGTTAACTCATGATGTCATAGATAACTAATTATATTTCTTTAATTAATTATTCATGTTCGTTTTTCTAGTGCCCAGTTTGTAATTCACCTGTCAGTCCTTCTCACAAACCCTAATCTTGTTCTTATGGTGATCAATCACAAGAACATCAATAATAACAAGAAAAACGAATCAAAACATAAAGATGAAAAAAAATTAAATTCATTCAAAAACTGTTCAAATCATAAATCAATATCCTCAAGTAGGCTACCCCTTTAATCCTAACAATAAATTTAGTTCCTCATGATAAACATACTAACAATGAATTAGAAAAGAAAATCTAATAAATAAAAGAGAAAGGGAGAAGAAAGAAAAACTAATAGTGTCCTTCCAAATCTCGTTCGCGTTGACGCTTGATCTTCTCTCTGGAACGATGCTCAAAAGTCTTCGAGAAAAATCTTCAAAAGAAAGTAAAAACCTTAGAAAAACGTCCCCCTTTAGGGTTAGTAAACTCTCCTATTTATAAAACTTCTTCTCCTTTTTCTCCTCAAATTCGGATTGCACAAACTTGAATTTCATTTCATCAGGCGCTAAGGCGCTGCATTTGGGCACTGGGACGCTGCACGCTCTGTCCAAATAAAGCTCATGCGTTATTCTCCTTCTGGACTGCTATAGTAGATCAGATTTAAGCTCAATTTTAAGCTCAATTTTGACCCTTGAAAAGACTTCAAATAAAAATGGTTTCTTCATGAAAGTTCTTTTCTTTGAGTCATATTTTCAACAAAACTTGAATTATACAATTCCGATGAGTACACTCCAAGATATAGATAAATCTTCATACAGTGCACAAAATCAGTACTCAACCGCCACTTCGGAGAAATTTTGCAAATCACTTCTAACCTACAAAAACAGTAAAACATGAAATTTATTCATAAACACTCAAAATCAAGCAAAATTCAAGTCAATAACAATTAATAAAAATGGAGTCATCAGCAACGTCAGTGATGGGCATACTTTCTAAAAACCTTCCATATTCTTTTTCTTGCATTTAAATCTATTTTTATAAAATGACATGTTTTATTTGCATACAAATCCACTGATGGTCTCGGGATTTCCTTGGCCAGGGAAATCGCCAGGAATATAGCTAGCCCAATGATTTTCAGTACTGACTAAAAAGTTATTTATTCTTTTGCTGAATTATTTTATGAACCCAGTTTGTATTATTGTGTTTTTTTATTATTCACTCACGGAGTATACTTCTGTATACTCATCCCCCTCACTCATCAGTTTCAGGTTCACTTAGGTAGCAGATTGGTGGTGATCGCTTCATCAGCTAGGAGCTTCAGGTATAAGTTATGTCGACTCACTCTGCACCACTCTTAGTTCACTGGTGTCTGTATTTGTATTTTCTTTTGTTACGAGCCTTCTTGAATGGTAACAGATTTGTAATAAATATTGGATTTGTATTTTTAGGATAGATTGATTTTCACAAACTTTTATTTAATTGAGTATTGTTTGGATCGATATTTTATTTGAAGTGTTTGAAATTACTTGGAAATATGATTTGAAGTTTGGGTGTTTGGTGGTGAATATTATTGGAAGTGGTTTATGAAATGTTTGAAACAAGTTTTTGGTTAAAGGCTTTATAGGCTCACAGGGTGTGTTCTGGTGACTGAATACCCCTAGGGAGTCTGTGGCGATTGTCACATGTAGGATCCACAGGTTGGAGTGTGACATAATCCTTGCATTTCTTCAACATAATCTTCATTTAGGGCAAACCTTTAGTTATAGGTAAAGTAATGAGATTTGGTGGTTGAGCCGAAGAGAGAGAGAGAAATACAAAAATACAAGCAAGGTTTTTGGTTAGAGGAAGGACTACTTTGGTTAGAGCAAGGTTTTGTTTTCTATGTCAGAGAAAGAAATGAAAGAAGGATGGTTATTAAAGAAGCTAGTGTGGTTGATAGGGAAGCAACGTTAAAGCACAAATCTCAATCGAAAGGAAGTAGAAAATTGCCCATAGATTTGATAAAATTAGAAGATTCCGCCAGACACATCATCAAAGTGGTAAGTTGTAATCCACTTCTTATATTTCACAAATACAAATAAAATAAATAAGTATGTATTCATATCTATGTATATGGATATATATATTAAAATATATATATATATATATATATATATGTGTGTGTGTGTGTGTGTGTGTGTGTGTGTGTGTGTGTGTGTATGTTTATATATATATTAAAATATGTTTAAATATTTATATGATTTTATATATTTATATAGACATATATATGTATATATTTTATTATACATTAAAAAATATTTAAATAAATGTTTGATTATACCTTTTAATCAAAATCATTTCATAAGTTTTAAGGTATTAATGTCAATCCATTTTATTTTGCTCTATTTAATATACTTAAATTTTAATTTTTTTATTTATATCTAATGTTATCAGATATTGATAGTATTTTTAAAAGCTACATTGTTTAATATTAAATATAAAATTTTTTAAATGTATATTTGATTTTATATATGTATATAGACATATATATGTATGTATTTGATTATACATTAAAACATATTTAAATAAATGTTTGATTATACCTTTTAATCAAAATCATTTCATAGGTTTTAAGATATTAATGCCAATCCATCTTATTTTCTTTATTTAATTCTTTTTATTTATATCTAATGTTATTAGATATTGATAATATTTTCAAAAGGTATATTGTTTAATATATTAAAGATAATATTTTTACATTCAAATTATTTTATCATATTTATAAGTATATTGATAAAAATTTTAAAAGCTACATTGTTAAACATTAATTATAATATTTTTATATTTAAATTATTTTATGTTTTGTATAAGTACGTTACTAGTTAGGTATATAATATAATGAAAAAACACATTACATACAAAGTTAATCGTGAGCTCTGTCCCTTGAGTGTATGTACATTATAGTAATTTTTTTTATACAATTATATGCATGTTAGTACGTGTAGATCATATTTTAGAGGGTGTGATAATTTGAAACTATCTTTGAAGAGGTGTGAGGTGAAGAATATATAGTTAATGAGAAAGAACTATAGTTTTAGCCTTAAAATCATCTTTAATTGAGAAAAACTTTCCATCATTTTTGTAGAGCTCAAAGAGAGCTTTCTATTGATATATTATGAGTTCCATGAGAATATCTGGATCAAAAGTTATGAATATTAGAAGTGACAATCCTCATTTGATGAAGGTGAAGAAGTATCGATGTACGCACAAGCAAAAGCATCGATATTTGATGCTAAGGAGTTACGAGTATCTATACTTTTTTAGAAAGTATTGATAATTGGAATGTAATGTATTATTCAATGACTGAAAGTATCGATACTTATCTGCGAGGGGCAACATCTCAGTACTCCAAGCGCAGAAAGTATTGATATATTTACTTAAGGGTATCGATATTCTTTGACATTATAAATAGTGAGGGAGCTAAGTATCAATACACTATTGGAAAGAATATCGATACTTGGTGATATAGCGGACTTGAGTGAGCTTCCTCGAGAAAAAGTATCGATACTTGAAATATAATGAAACTATGTAACCCATAGTTTGAGTAAAAGTATAGATATTATAGAAAAGTATCGATACTTTGAACATGACGAACCAGAGTAACCTATGTACGAGTAAAAGTATAGATATTTTGAGAAGTGATGAACTCTGAAGCATGGTTTGGGAGGATATTTTAGTCTTTTTAAAGCCTTCTATATATGGATACAGGGACTTTTTCTTCCCCATTTCTCCTCCCTTCCCGTGCCTCTGAGTTTTTTCTTCACTCTCTGATCCAAAATAGTTCTCATCTAAATCTTCATCAATCCTCCTCATTCTTTTTGATATAGCCTCAAGAACTAACACTAGAGTTCAAGAATACCATTTGATCGGACTTTCATTCGACAATTCGCGAGGAACCAAGAGGAAAAGGTCGCGTGTAAATAATAACTGAGAGGTAGAATTAAGAAAGGAGGGGCTCAAAATATATCTATCAGTTTGGGTAAGTACACCTCTCAGCTTATTTCTTTAATTTGAGTTATTTTTGTGCATGATCAAGAAAAAGAGTAGTTAATTACTATTCTCAAAAATCCTAGATTTTGGGCACAGTCTAATTTATCAACCGGGTTGATAAATTAGGATGGTTAAATTTTTTATGATGTTGAGAAGATTGACAATAAACCATTATGGAGTGATAATATGAATAACCAGGGGACTGGTTGTATATATATATAGAGAGAGAGGGTCATTTGCTTAATAATTGAGTAAAGAAAAATATTGCAATAGTTACACTTGCAATTATGTGTATCCTGCATTTCATAATCTGAGTATGTTTTGAGAAATGTTGTTAAACCTTATATATACATATATTTAAGTGCAACAGCCGTGGTTAGAAAGTCTCTAATGCAAGGAGGATGTCGAGAGAATACTTTTTTGCCTCAGTGTGAATGAATGTTTCTTTGTTTTCTGTATTTTTTTAATATTATTTAAAAACATACTTTTATGTTTACAAAGAAATAGAAAGCTTTTGTGTAATCATGTTAAGGAGGCGTTGGGTATTGTTGTATGGTGACCAAGAGGGTTTTTGTTTATGGTAGTTTAGGTAATAATTTGCATGATAATTTTAGTATGATGTGTTTGAGGCCTGAGGCCAGATATAACTGTTGATTTTAATGACTTTATGTGCTTGTGACATTTTTTTGTATGTATGTATAATGACGGTTGAAGGCTGATGTGAACTAATTTTATTAGTTATGATTATCTTATTTGATATGGATATTGATGATGAAGTGTGCAAAAATTCACATGTGTTATGATTATGGAAATATGGATTGAGGTCGGAGAGCCAATGTTTTTCTTTTATTATGATTTAGCTTTAAGTGTCAGTTTTCACGAATTTAGCCTTGAGTGCCATGGTTTTTCTTAATTTTTGGGTTTTTGAGCCAACTTTCTTGATTTAGATCATATAGGCCAATTTTGAATATACCACTTGACGAGGTGAGGATAGTCCTGTTGGTTTCTAATTGCCTAAATCATGCATAACATAAGTTTTTCTCTCTAGAAAACTTACCTTAAAACTATGCTTTTCAATGACAAAACTAGGAAGCCAAATGAGTCCTCAAAGTGCTTACCTTGCTAGCCTATGATTTTGATGAAGACCAAGATCACAAGTGTGAGCTCTCAACACTTGAAACCCTCCCCAAAATCATTTCCATGACTGTCAACGTGAAGGAGGAAGAAGGAGGCTCAAAATCTTGATTTTTTCTCATTTTTCATAATTTAATTAATTCATATTTATCTAATAAATATTATTAAATAATGACCAAGTTATGTGATATAACCATGCTTAGATTACATGGATGACCTCAAGTCAAACTTGCATAACAAATTTTGACCAAGAATAATTAATTCAAATATTAAAAATATATATTAAATGCCAAATGTTAAAATATCATCCAAATAAATTCTAACACTTGTCAAATTCTTTAATAATTAGAGACTTTGATAATTAGATACATTAATATATATTTTGAATTTTCATAAATCTAAAATTATGGTACATTTATCATAATTCCTTTGGTCAACATTTATGCTTAGGGGTAAAATGATAATTTTTTTAAAATTAAATATTTTAATTTAGAATTTATCATTTTCTATTAAAATTATATTTTAGTATATTTGATAATCACAATTACCAAATTTAAATATGTAATTTATAATAAATTACACATTTGTATTACAAAGGGGCAAAATGATCATTTTGTACTAAATTAACAATTTAATCTAGTTTTCACCATTTTATCTTAGAATCACATTCTAACATGTTTGATAATCAATATTATCATTTTGAGTCATGTAATTTATATTAAATTACTATATAATATTAATATATCAATTATTTAATACTTTAAAGAATAATAAATACATATACCGATTATACTTATTTATTTCGATATTTCAAGTTATCATGAGGTCACTAACCCTCTCTCGATAACATTTTATCTTCTCCTCCTTTATGAGAACTCTCAGGGAATTGGATGAACTTGATATCTTTGATGTATTTTTGATGATCACTTAGAACATTTTTTATTGATGATTAAAATGGCTAATTTATATTTTTTGATAATGCCAAAATAAATATGTTGAGATTATGCTATTTGTTGAAATTAAGAAAAATATGTGTATACGTTTAATTTGTTGAATTTAATTGATAAACGAACATATACAAAGCACTTGTTCTTTGGAAAGGGTATACATTTTTGCAGGTGAGAAAAATGTGAAGAAAGCATCAAGAAAAGCTCACCAAGGCATAAACGTATCGATACGTTACTTAAACATATCGACACATTTAAGTTACAGTGCCAAAATCAAGCCCGAGTTTCGAAACCTTGGCCAAAATGTATCGACACCTTAGGCAGGCGCTCAAACGTATCGATACCCTATCTTAAACGTATCGACACCTTAGAAGAAAAAGCAGAACGTGTCGTTACCTTAAGCTCAAACGTATCGATACCCTGGGAAGGATACCCAAATGTATCAACACCTTAGAGACATATTCAAGCACCCTCTTACAACGTATCGATACTCTGGGATTTTCATCAAAACGTATCGATATCCTCATGACGGACATCATCTTATTTACGTCAAAAGGTTCCTATACAATTAGGGATGTATCGATACCTTCGGGCAAAATACTTAAACGTATCGATACTTTATGTCATCGTATCGATACCTTTGCAGAATTCAAGTCATAAGGGCTAGTTTCAGAGACATTTAATGCCGCCATTAATGAAGCAAAATATGGCCATTGAGGAGAGTTAATTTCAGATATTTAAGCAATGATTTTTGAAGATAAAGGTGTTGTTGAAGAGCATTAACAAACATTCTCATCCAGCTGAAATATTCTTTGCAACATTTATTCTTTATTCTCTCTATTTGTTATCTGTTATTAATTCTAGTGAGAGAAAGTGTGCTTCTTGTTCATCTACTCTATCAGAGAGCTTTCAATTTAATTTTTGTGAATTAATCAGGGGTTTCTCTTCTCCCGTGTGTCAAGAAAGAAATCATTTTGAGGTTACACTTTACCCGAAAAAAGAAAGTTGTAATTTGTGGTTACCCTTCACCCACTTTAAAGAAGGAGTTGTATTGGGGTTTCTCTTGACCCGAAAAACAAAGAACTTAGTTACCCTCGATGTGTGTGGATTCATCTGAGAAGAGTGAACGTAGACGGCTTGTCGAACCACTATAAAATTTTTGTGTGTTCATTTAATTTTTGCTTGCACGCACTTCTTGCATTCATACTATCGAATAATTTTTATTTATTTAAGTTTAATTTTTTTAATATCCAATTCACCCCCTTCTTGGATTTCGCCAACTGGGACTTCATTTGGTATCAGAGCCACACTAACGCATTTAGGATTAAACACCTTTGAGGAGTAGATCAAAATGGCCACATCATCTAGCATTCCATCACACATGATAGAGGGTCAATCTACAAACAGACCTTCATTCTTCAATGGGTCTGATTATGCATACTGGAAAAAGCGTATGCAAATTTACCTTAGCACATTAGACTTTGACATTCTCACCATTATAGAGGATGGATATAGTCTTCCCATGACTATAGATGAAAATACTAGATAGAGAAAGTTGAAACCTAAGAGAGATTGGTTTCTAGAAAAAAGAAATCTGTTTCAACTCAATGCAAAGGCAATGAACGTATTGTATTGTGCATTAGATAGGTCAGAGTACAATCGTGTGTTAGGTTGTGACTCAGCAAAAGCTATATAGGATATGCTTGAAGTAACACACGAGGGAACTAGTAGAGTTAAAGATTCTAAAATCAGCATGTTGGTTCATGATTATGAACTTTTCAACATGAAACTATATGAGTTCATTAAAGACATGTATACACGTTTTACTGATATTATTAATGGATTGAAAGCTCTTGGCAGGACTTACTCAAACACTGATATAGTGACAAAGATCTTGAGGAGCCTACCAAAGACTTGGGAAACCAAAGTGACAGCGATTAGAGAAGCTCACGATCTGAGCAAACTGCCTCTTGAAGAATTATTGGGATCGTTGATGACATACGAACTTGAATCGCATTGACGAGAACAAGATGACAAGGACAATAGGAAGAAAAACATTACCCTCAAAAGTTCAAGAAATGAAGAAGAGAGTGAAGACTCAAAAAACTCCTCAGAAGATGATAAATTTCTGTTGTTAGCAAGCCGTATGAAGAAAATATTTCGAAGAGACAAGTTCAAAAAGAAAAACTAGAAAAGAAAAGACTATCAAAAAGAAGAGAAAGCAGAGAAATTCAGGAAGAATAAAGACAAAGAAAAAGAGAAAGAAATCATTTGCTATGAGTGCAAGAAGCCTGGACATACCAGACTTGAATGTCCCAACAGAAAAGGGAAGAAATATTGGAAAAAGAAGAAGGCAATGAAGGTGGCGTGGGATGAGACTTCTAGTGACTAAAACTCGTCAAATTTCGATCACGAACAAGCTAACTTCTGCCTCATGATGCAGGTAAAAGATGAGGTACAATCTAAACTTTTCTCTCATTATTATGAATCATGCTCTGACAGTGAAGATGATTTAATGCATGATGATTTACTTGACATGTATGAATTGTTAAAATCTGACTTTGAGAAGCTATGTGCTAAATATAAGGAAAA
>JAVXUL010002771.1:0-12830 GCA_035590515.1 Trichilia minutiflora | reverse complement strand
AATTTGTAAACTGATTTGTAATAGATGTTTAAATAACTTTGGGACTGGTTGATCCCCTTGAATTTCATAAGGATGACCGTTTTATCTATTTGTGCGCACGGAGGTATATTTTGAAATGTTGTGACTTATTTTATCTATTCGGATTTGGGTGTTGAATGGTATGATATGGAAGTATTTTTGATTTAGAATAGATTTTTATGAATGCCTTACAGATCTACAGGGGGTATTATGTGTGATTGAGTACACCCTGGAGGTCTGTGGCGTCTGTCACAGGTGGACCCCACGGGTTGGGGTGTGACAGCCAAGTTCAGGAAATTTTGGTCGGATTTCTGTATTGACCTGAGATTTGTTACCTTAACGCATCTTTAAGCTAATGGACATATGGAAGCTACCAATAAAGTGGTCAAGAAAGCACTAAAGAAGAAGCTTGGAGAATATAAGGGAGCTTAGATTGACAAGTTACTTGAAGTACTCTGAGCCTACAGAATCATTCCCAGAATAGTAATAGAAAATCTCCATTTTTATTGGCTTTTGAATGTGAAGTTATGATTTTGATCGAGATTGATGTCCCGACTTTTTGAATTCAATGCTATGATGAGAGAAGAATGAGGTTAGCCGAAGACTAGACTTAGATCTATTAGAAGAAAAAAGAGATGAGGCTGTAATACAAGTAACAGCTCATCAATAAAAGGTGACCCACTATTATAAATAGAAAGTCAGACATCGAACTTTTAGAGGGGGGATCTCATCCTCCGACGAGTAACTCTCAAACCAAACTTCTGGGTGAAGGGGTATTTGGAGCCAATTAGAAAGGACCATATAAAGTCATTTAGATACTTAGATCGGGAGTCTACAAACTGGAGATCCCGAATGGCATACCAGTCAGAAAACCTTAGAACTTTGAAAGATTAAAGCTATATTATCCCTGATCCAACCCTTTTAGACTAAATCCCCTAAATCAACATCTAGCATCATAAACACTTACTTAATGAAGAATTTCAACTATGCCTCTCTCTCTAATACTCTCATTAGATCCAATTCCTATGTTAAGGCTGGTTGAATCTTTCAGTTGAAGATCTTATGCCAACGAGATCATGTCGTCTTCATGCTAAGGATATATGCAGCTATGGGACCACGTCGTTCTAAGATCATATGGACCACGTCATATGAGGCCAGCTGTTAGGATCACGTCATCTCCAAGAAGACCTTATATCAATGATGCCATGTTGTCTCCGTGCTAAAGATGTATGCAGCTTATGGAATCACGTCGTTCTGAGGCCATATGGATCACATCATTCAAGGTTAATTGCTGGGACCATGTTGTCTCCATGTTAAGAATATGTGTAGCTTATGGAACCGCGTCGTTCCGAGGCCATATAGATCACGTCATCAAAGGCCAGCTATTGAGATCATGTCGTCCCCCAGAAGACCTTATGCCAATGAGGTCATGTTGTTTCTGTGCTAAAAATGTATACAACTTAAGGAACTATATCGTTTCGAGTCCATTTGGACTACAACGTTCGAGGCTGGCTATTAGGATCACATCATCCCCGATCTCAATGATATTAACGAGATCATGTCATCTATGATCCGAGACCATGTGTCACGAACGATTTATTTTATATTTTATTATAGATCATTAATTGGATAGGCCTATTAATCCTTATCTGTTGTACATACAGTTTATGTTAATGATTAATGAGATCAATAGTTTTGACAAAATATTCCTGTCTTTATATGATATGCTTGTTTGTTATCTTAATCTTTGCTGCATACTATCTAGCCCGATGCTATCACTTGATTGAAGTAACTCATGAATATTTAGCCTTGGTTAGCTTTTATGTCAAGTATTTATGTTGAGCTAACCTCATAGTTGACGAAAATTTTTCTAAGTTATTCGCCTCGACTAAGTGCTTTACTTAAAGTGAATTTTTATCACTTATTCTATTCGAAGTTTATACAAGTAATCCGCATCAGTCAAATTTAAAGTTATCTGTATGAATGACTTTTGTTATTTGATCAGTTTGAAGTTTTTCTAAATACGAACAGATATTATTTCAAGAAAGGAATTCCTGTCTAAGTAGAAGTTCAAATCAGAGGAATCATATTCTATTAAAATTTTAGTCTGTACAAAAAAACAAGCATAATTCACTGTTATAAATCATCTGAGCCGAATTCTCTTTGTTTGCAACCTCTTGATTCTCAAGAGATTTAGACTTCGGGTCCTCTAAAGGGTCTGTAGGCTGATCGACTGGAGGCGGCTATATGGCTGATGGAGGATCAGCGTGGGTCGTCTTGACTGCAGTATCCAAGGCGTGAACTTCTTTATTTACCTCCGGATCGCGGACTTCAAAAGCAGACATCTCTCTCCCTAGAGCTTCATACCACCACCTGAGGTCAAGGTTAAGGTATTTTTCCTTGAATGTTTGGCAAGGCAGGTCTATGGCCTGATCCATGTTGGCCTCACCTTCGGCCTCGGTGGCTTTCACTGCCTCTTTGGCCCTTTAAAGCTCCCCTGCTGATTGCTTCCTCAAAATTTCCATTTCTGATTATTGAAGTGCTACCCGAAACTTTAGGTTGGTATTTTCAACGCTTAGTTCGATATGCACGGATTTTAAGGATACAATTCGGAGCTCTAACTCTTCTTTTTTCTTCTCTCATGTTGACTCATTGGCCTCCCATTGAGTTTTTTCAATAACCAAAGCAGCCTCTGCCTTCTCAAGTGATTATGCAGCAAAGACATTTTCCCGTTCAAGTTTTTTCATTTTGTTCGTCTCGTCTTTCTGAGCCTCTCACTGCTGCATTTGATATTGCTTGCGATCAAATAAATTATCAGCAAATTATGGAAGGAGAATTCTTAAAAGTTGAGTATTAAACTTACCTGCAGACTCCATCTATACATGAACTCTATGGCCTCAGCATCGCTCAGAGTATCCAGTCTTTGGGTGACACCAAATGCAAGATGCTTTTCAGTGTCATTTATGAGGCCCAAGAGATGGGAAAAATGCTTCTGTCTTCCCTTATGGATATCCTCTCGCCTCAGCTCAGATATATCTGCAACTTTAAAGAAGCTCTCGGAGGGTGATTTCAGAGGATCAGACTCATCGTTCTTTATTCTCTTCTACCCTTGTTCGATCAGAAGGTATTCTCTCGTTCTTTTTTGCTCCTTTTTGAACGGGGGATTTTCTCTCATCACCCCCTTTCCCTTGTCTTGAACAATGATGGGGGCGAACTTAGATCCCGATTTTAAGGGTATGGGGTTCTGGTTCCTTTTCCTTCACAAGGTCACCCTCCCTATTTGGTTGTTGCCTTTAGGGTAATGCCTTTTTGGAGGTATCTGCTTGCTTTTTCCCCGCAAGTTTGCTCAGAAAGGACAATGCAGATGGTTTTTCTGACATTGTAATTCCTACAAAAATAACAAATAGAAGAGTTAGTCACATTTATGACAACAATAAATATCACGAAGTTATATTTTATATAGAGGATGTTTACTCTGAGCATAATTCATTTTTTGAAGATTCACCAAGTCTTTACTGGGGCAAGTTTTTACTAGACCCGAGGTTAGGAAGTTCAAATCCCAGAGTAGGGACTTCTGGTTTGATGACTGAGACCTAACTAGCCTAATGATCTCTATATTACAGGGGCTCAATTCTTTCTCCCCTGTCCATGGTAAGGCTTTGCAAAAAGTTTTTGGGATAGGAAGTTGTGTCTCAGAATTCTAGTTACCACCTATAAATAATCATTTATTCTTTCAATCCTTATTGCAGGTAGGGTTTCCCTTGATTGGATTGGACTTACGATGCCTTGCTTGGAGGTAATACCATCCAAGATTCTTCTTGAGCATAAACAAAAGCTTCAATTCTTCTGTTGAAAGTGATGAGTCCTTTATTTGGCTCCATAAAACAAACAGTCCCGCAACCATCCTCCAGCCATTCATTGTGAGGATCCGATAAAAATGTACCTACAAAGATAACCTAACTTCTAGATAGAACAGTTCTTCATTGAATGTTATTTCACCCTTAGGAGGATTACTGGGACTTTTATTAATCTCGGGGGCTAGGAGGTAAATATTATCGAGGATCCCAAAGCAAGCCATATAGGCTTTAAGGTTAGTCTCTATGATCGTAGAGGTGAACCAGTTTTGTTCATATGGAGACCGGGCCTTTAATATTGGTGTTGGACTAACTACTAAGTCCAAACCTCCTCCTAAGTTATCTCCCTTAGCTCACAAGTCATTTCTACTCAGAAAATAAAAAGAAAAAGGTCAATAGGATTGTTCAGAGATCATCGATAACTCTAAAGATTTCTATTAGTTATAGTCGAGACAATAATATAGTCTTTTTTTTCATGAATACAGTACTAATGATTATAAACTAGTGTTTCACATCTCTACAGGTTCTAAATGCCTATAAAAGGCCACTAAATCAACAGGTTTATAGATGCATTCTGTTCTGTCTAGTTATATAGTCACATACCATAAAATTCTACAGAGAATATTCACAAACAAAGATGCATGAGAAACTTACCAAATATTTCGAAGAAGAAACTTGAGGTGAAGGTTCTCAAAGAACTGGTTAAAAGTTGTGAACAAAAGGTTGTCGAAGATCGTTAAGAAACTTTGAGGAATACTCTGTTGCAGATGATGAAGAAGAGAAAGAAAAGCATATTTCAAAAAAGGAGGGGGTATTTATAGAGACAAATGGGGGAGAAGATAAAAAAAACCCTAACCGTCGTATCGAATCCAACAGATAGGGAACTGTCATATCATTCGATTCTAAAGCACCAAGAGTCACGTCCATTTAAATTTAAATTCATATGGGGCCCTTCTTTTTAGACGAATTATTACGGCCTAGATATCTCGATCCTATAGTCTCAGCTTTCAATAGGGAGATGTCACGTGGATGACAGTTATATTTTTGAAAAGTTAACTTAAAGACGACGACAGTAGAAACGACATGGACCATATGATAGTTGTACAACAGTTATTAAGTTTTTCATTAAGAGCTGAGAGGCTTAATATTTGGGTATTTTCACTAAAGCCAAATCCAAAGGCTAGGCCCATCATACGGATATGACTCTCCCTATGAATCCTTAAATACGGTGATATTTTGAGATCTTTTTCTATAATACTAAAAGCAATAAGATCGTGTCGGGTGAATTATCCGAGGCCACAAATTTAAGAAACTATCTCAGATTACTCGTAGTAAATAGGTGTTTAGAGATAGTCCTCCGCACCAATTATCCAAGACTCCCTGTTGGGGTATTTGACTGAGCAAATATTATATATGATGTCATCAAAAACTTGTCGTATCTCCAAAAAGAACATCAAGAATTAGAGCCTCAGAGGTACACATGATGTGATACAGTATCTACGACAGTCACACCCCACGATTCCCGCGATAAATTTTTAGAGCACACCAATTAGTTAACAACACGTGTCAATAGGTATGAAATTTCATGATTCTAAGATAATGAATTCGGGAATAAAGATAGTTACGTATTATCTTTTGAGAGAATATTCATTCACACACCTGACATATTCATACATACACAGAAAGAAGAACATAGACACCCGAATTTTTTCTAGTTTTTTACTACTTTTTTCACTCTCACACGCAAGCAAAATCATCAATGACTTAAGTATCGGATGACTTTTGTAAAAAAATTGGCTTTACCTCTGAGATTTTAGTATTTTGCAGTTCACAGAGCTAAAGAATCAAGACAGAAGACAAGCTGGTGCTAGAAGTTGAAGATAGCTATAACTTCTTGCATCAACATAGAGATAAATTAAAAAAAAATTCTTAAATCGATTTTTCATACGCTGAAAAATATACTTGTCCCATATATAAAGATAAATTAATTAAAAAATTCTTGAATCGATTTCTTGATGTCTTATTTTTGTGGTAATACGTGAATTCAATCGAATTATTCCTTTCGGAACAAAAATTTAGTAACACAATATTCATCAAATATATATATATTTTAATATTACATCTATATCTATATTTATTGTTGATACACAAAGTAACCAGGGCTCCTTTCTTGATGTTGATCTTCTTTGATTGACTCTGAATATTGGACTATAATACGAAAAGCGTTGATCTCTCATCCCGTGGACCTCTAAAATAGGAGTTTTAAGTGATGCCAGGTATTTCTAACATGAAAACTCTGATACTCAAACAAGTAAAAGTAAAAAGATAGAACGAAAAATGATAATTGTAGACAAAAGGTTTATTTATGTTAATGTAAGTCATAGAACTTATTCGTGCTATTAGTTTTGAAGATTATTATTTTATTAATAAATAAAAAAATAGTTTTTTATTCATATATGTAGGTTACTTCTTTTATTATATCATGCTAGACAATAAAGTATATATGTAAATCATTCAGATAATTTAATTAATTGTTAACTGTAATTATTGAATCATTTCTTACAGAGATGGTATTGACTGGCCGTTAATATCACATAGTATACATATTAAATATCACCTAAGGATATCATATGATGATATAAGTAAGTTGACAATAAAAAGATTATCATAAGTATATTGGTATAAATTTATAGTTGGTGAACTATTTATTAAACGTGATCAATCAATGATAAATCATATGGTATGTATATAGTCGATGATTTATCGTTAGATTATACTAGTGTGTAATATAATTCTTTGACCTGAGATATTTGAATCAGACCTTGTATAGATGTGTATAGTTCATATGGTGTATAAATAAAAGATTAATCATGCTTTATATGATAAAACCGATTTGGTTATATATTGTTCATATAAGAGTTCAGTTGATGGTTGAGATGAGATATGTTGCTCGTTCAATAGGATTGAGAGTTTTTGCTAACTCTATCCATATTCAAGTTTCTAAACAAATATTGATAAGTATATGAAATAAAGCCAATGACAAGTGTTTTTTAAAAACTACATGAAAGAATTCATAAGGCATGTTTAGAACCTATTGATCGATAATTTGTAAAAAAATCAAGTTTAGGGTATTGACATCCTATGAACTCTAATTTGATCAGAATATGACAACAAAAAGATATAACTCATATAGTACATATAATTAAAATAAGGTTTAATAAAAAATTACTTTATTATAAATTCGGGATTATGACGTATTGTTAGATATCAATAATAATCGTTGAATTTCAAAATATTCAAAAATAACTTATGGCTAATTCATTAAAATTATTTATAATCACATCGAAATCAGTATGCATTAAGAAGCCGTTTTCAAGAAAAAAAATTATTTAAAATGAAAGGTAATACCTTTTGAAATAGTTAATAGCCGAATATAATGTACATATAACTTAAAGAATTGTGATAAATAAGTATATTTATAACTTATTGTAAGTTAAATATACTAGATTATCATTTGGATAATTATCCAAGGCCAAAATGATAATTATAATATTAATATGGATTTTGAAAATTCATATTATAATTAATTAATTTGTTAATTAATTGTATTAATTAATTATTATATTGTTAATGATTAAGAAAATAAATAATTAACCAAGAATAGTTTGTAAATTGTATTATAAATGATGGAAAAGTTAAAATTAATTAATTTAATTTTTATTTCTTTAATTGTTAAAGATAAATCTAATTTTTCTATTTATTTTTAAATAATAAAAGGTCTTATATTTGGTGCAATTTGATTGACCTAAGTGTGTCATTTTTGATTGGTTAGAAATTGATAATTATCATAATTTATAAAATAGAAATAAAAAAATGATTTTCTTCTACCTAGCAAAATTCGGCAATATATGGGAGATGGAGAGAAAATGGTTTTTTCTTTAAATTTTCAAAGAAAAAAAGAATTTCTTCATGCTTCTTAAAGCTTGGATGGTATAGATTGAAAAAGTTATATATGTTTTTAGCTTGATTTCATCAAATGTAAACTTGAAAAAGGTTAGAAAAATTAAAAACCTAACCTTTGATTATATATATATATATTCATTCCAAATGTTAGGATGTTAGAGATTTAAATTTTTGGATGTGTCTAGGCTATAGTAACCAATAATTTATACTTTTTATAAACTGAGTTTTACCTCAAAGTTTGTTTATCTCGAAGAGTATGGGTGCTCTATACTTTTTTAGGGTTCTGAACCCTCTTTTTGTAAAAGACAATCCCTGTTTATAATGATAAGGTGGCGTGTTAAATGAGGATTACTTGTTATCGAAGAATGAGAGGAATTAATGACTTACATGACGATGATGTGAAAGTCTCATTCAAAGTAACTATAACCTTATTATTATGACCGTAGATAACCTCCTGTATACGCCAACAAGAGATTTGACATATGATAAAACCGATTGATTTTAAAACGAGGAGAGTCAGCTTGACTAAAGACTTGTGTCCTTTTTAATATTATTATTTTTTATTTGATTGAATAACAGGAATTACCTGTCACGTCCTAACCCGTAGGTCCCACACGTGACAACCATTATAGATTCCTAATAAGTATTCTTTAGTTCCAGAACGTTTACTAAAAACCTATAAGACTAAAAATTTTTCAAAACAAACAAAAACACTTTCAATATTTTTTCGCCCAAACTCCCAAACTTCTTATTTATCAAAATCAACACAACTCTTCTAAAATATTTGTCATCTAGTCCATCATAAATACAAATAATAAATCAACGTATCAATAATATTATATTTATCTTTTACAAATGGTTTCAAATCTCAAAATAATAATATAATTTTATTACAAAACTTAATGTCATAAAATTCTTCAAATACCCGGTTCCTAAAAGCAAAAAAAAAATCAAGAAAGTTATGAACAATATAAAATACTCCCAGTGGACTCAATGCAATGAGTGTGAGTCGAGTATAGAGTCAATACCTGAGATCATTACTCTCGCTGCTACCACTATCCTCCATGCTTCCTTTGCGCTACTTGCCTGTGAGTGAGGGAAAAAAGTAAGCATACTAAAGTATACTTAGTGAAGGAATAATAATAACAAAACAATAAAATAACTTATAATAATAATAATGAACACGATCATCATCAAACAATATTTTTTCAAATAAAACACCACAAAGAAGGGCAAGTTTAAAAATATCTTTTCCATTTAAAAACCAAAACTTATCAAACACTGAGGAAATCATTGGGCGTAGCCAATTCCCCGGTAATTACACTGATCAGGTGCAACACCGAGCCATCATTGAATTTTATATCCAATATAAAATATGCTATTTAAAAATTATATTTTTTAAATGCAGAAAATAAAACAATGCATGCTTTAGTTAGAAAATAAACCTACCATTGATGTTAGTTATCGGGTAGTCATGTGGTGATACTCGTGACTATCCCCGATGAGACCCACAGCTGATCACTCACATCTCCAATCTAATAACACAACATCACATAACAACCCCCGCCTGTGAAGTCTCTTGCACTCACCTAGGGGACCACCTCCAATGATCATTTCTAAGCTACCACCAACCCTGTAGCTATAGTCAACATCCCAGTTCTTAAGGTCGGCCACTATCTGGCACACACTCACCTGGGTGGCCTTTTCAAGGTTCATCCTCAAACTACTTCACCTGAGCACTCACCTAGACGATTTTTATGTAAGTCCATCCTAGGCTACCACATCAGCATTCATCTAAACGACCTCTATCTAGGTCCGTTCTAGGCTACCACATCAGCACTCACCTAAGAGTTCACATCCCAGTAAACTCTCCCCTAGGCTACCACGCTGTATCTACAGTATAAAAATCAGCTCGTATAGCCGTTATCACCAATATACAAACATAAACCCTGGTCCACTGGACAAATCATCATCATAAATCATAAAAACATGACCCCAATAGCCGTATCTTGGCATAACAAAATTAAAACTTGACCCTCAGGCCACATCATCATTATAAAATCATTATTCAAACATCAATCAAACCAATCCCATCATGTAAATTATGCCTCATTATAAAACCATACAAAAATATTTATTATCAAAATAAAATCATATTACATGGCCCTCGTAGCCATAATCATTACTTGACAAAATCTAAAAACCTGAACCTCTGACCAAATCATCATAAAATCACCAATATACATCAAAATCAAAATGAATAACATATCAAAGTATAAAATACTTTTCCTATGAAATTTTCTACCATAAACAAGATGCCCTCCCGGCCACCACACAAAATCCATTACTCCATCTCCACATAAAAATATATACTATTATCTAACGTCCTAGAATATTAAAATATAAATTATTTATGAAATATTCAACTAACTAACTAACTGACTAAATATAATAGCAAAACATTCACTCACAGGTTAGGGAGGGTTCACACTCCCTAGAGGTCCTCGCTCAGATCATGATCATAATCCTCATGATTAGTGTCTGTATACATGTATACCGAAATCCCATCAATACACATTTCTAAATTATAAATAGAGCTCGTATGCAAGGAATGCATGCAACCCGAATTTTTAAAATTGATTTATACGTGAATTCGAGTAAAACTCTCATTATTCAATCGGTTATCAAAGCCTCTTTACCAATAACTCACATTTGAATTAAACTAACGCATTAATACTCGATTATATGATTTACACATATGGATCCCATGTCTTTACCAAAATAGTAACTCGGGTATTGTTTATCGTCACCCATATTTTTCGAATTTATATTTCTAGCTTCGTAGCGAGTTAGTCAATGTTTTTACATTCCAACAAATACTAGAAAACCCAAGTTCATGCAATAAAATTAGAAAACCTAATACGAAGCACAGTAAAATCTATTTTCTAAAAATTGGTTAAAATGCAAAATAGAAGTTATAGACAGATTAGAAATAAAGTTACGAACCTCGTGGTATCATTGGTTTTCTTCAATTTGGCCTGAAATATCAAAAACCCCATAATGAGCTTTGAAACCCTAACCTCCGTCTTTCAATTTCTGTGCTCCTTAAGGCGAATCGAAGCTACCAACGCGTCCTAGACGTGAAAAGTGACAAGAGAGTGGAGAGAAATAAAAGAAAGAACAAAAAATGAGATATATGTGTGTATGAAGCAGAGAAGAAATGTGAAGAGAAGGGGAGAAGAGAAGAAGAAGAAGAGAACAGGGGAAAAGAGGGGCTCAACCCTTTTTCTAAAAGTGGGACAAAATAACCATTTTACCCTTAAAAGTATAATAAAAGAAGCTTCTAAAAAGGGATAAATCAGTCTTTTTATGCGATTCAATCGAATGAATCTACTAGTTTGTTCGAACGAATTAAACCCTTCATTTGATCGAATTCTTTAACGACTCCCTGGAAATCCTTAGCCATAATTCGTTCGATCGAGACAACCATTTGTACAGTCAAATGCCAATTCGTTCGATCGAAACATCCCCTGACTCTCTAGAATTTTTGGTATTCAAATTCGTTCGTACGAACTTCTCCTTTGTTCGATCGAATGAATCCAAGCATTCGTTCGATCAAATACTTCCTGCCTCAAGCTTCCTTTTCACAGTCGAGCTATAGTTTAATTTTTGACATCCGCTCTTATTCTTTGACTATTCTAACCCTTCTAAAATCTCATATTGATCCTCGAAATATTATAAATCTATACAGAACCCAGACGTATATTTAAGAAAAGATAAAAATGCCTTTATTTAAAAATTCAGGGTGTCATAATATGAAAGGTACCAAAGATATGAAACCTTATTTTGGTTTACATGATTTAGGTAGTATAACGTAAATTTTACAGGTAATTTGGATGATAGAAAATCAACAAGTGAAAATGTGTTTTATATGGTAGAAAATTAGTTTCTTAGTTGAGTAAGAATTAAGATTTGTTGCAAAGTCCACCATAATAACAGAGTATATATCATGTAGTACAGTAGTGAACACTGCTATAGGGGTTAAGAGATTTATTGATAATCTACAATTAGATTTATCTAAAGAGTCCATAGATATATTCTGTGATAATAGGTCTATAATATATTTGATTAAAAGTGGAGGAAATAACTCCAAAGGTAAACATATTGATATATGTTACTACTATATTTAAGATATAGTAGAGAGGGGTGAAATGACTATATGCGCTCGGAAGAGATGGTAATCAATCTTATAACTAAAAGATTATCTCTGGAGAAATTTAATTAAACAGTATATAACTACTATAGGCTTGAGAATTATCTAGATGTGTAGTTAATATACAGAAAAAAGGTATCATTTGTTAAGTCTTATGAACGCTTGAGAAAACAATGCTATATCTCTATCTGATTAATTGTGAATATTGATTGGATAAAAGATAGAGAACTCTATAACAAGATTAACAAAAGTTATAATAAATCATCTTGGATGTAAAATTAATAAAAAAACATCAAGATGAATTTATGTAACAACGGACACTTAGTGTTTAAGTTGTCATAAAAACTAAGTACAAAGAGAATCTTCCTTAATTTTGATTGTGGCATCATTTTGCTTTTGTAAAATATGTATATAATAATTTTTGTGGTTTAATTATGGTATGGTAATGATAATTAATTATGCGCACATGATATTTAATCATCAGAAATAAACTACATTACTTTGATCAAGTGGGAGATTATTAAGGTATGATTAAAGGGGTGACATGCAGAGTTGTGTTATATGGGAAAGAATAGAGGTGACAAATGGGCCGTGCTATGCTGGCACGACTCGTGAGATGAAAGCCCAAATAGACTTCTGTGCTGTGTTGTGCCGGGCACAGGCATGCACAGTAACTGGCCGTGGTTGGCTCGACACGAAAAATTTTTGAACGGCCCATTAGTGTTGTTACTGTGCGTACCGTGCCGTGCCTAACTTCGTGGGCCTAACCGGGCCATGTTTAG
>JAVXUL010002760.1:0-12830 GCA_035590515.1 Trichilia minutiflora | reverse complement strand
GACACAGTCGAGGCCAAGTGTACGGTCCACAGTTTTAAAAGCTACACCAAATTGGACGCTGTCGGAAACGAGGATTTCTTCTGTCGTTTTGAGTACAACTCCTCCACGGGAGCTTTCAATCCCGATCGTGTCGCCGTGTATGTGGACAATTTTTTTTTAATCAATTATTGTATCAGTTCATCGATTGTTGTTACTTTTTTCTTAATATTATTTTAGTGCTAAACAGACTGTCAATTTTGTAATTTACGGATGAAATTATTTTGTTTTGCAGTTTGGGTAGGTAAAACAAAATAATTGGAATGATAAAAGAAATTTGTTGGTTTACCTATATTGGCAGTAATTTCTGCTTAGTTTTCTATGATTGCTTGAATTCTGCTATTTGATAACAATCTCTGCAAACTAGGATGGAGTTGGAGTTTTCAGATACAAATTGGATGGAAGTTCAAATAATACAGCCAAACAACTAATATTTTAAACTTGTTTTTACAGTGGTATCTAAACATTGTTTTTCTAAAAAAAGAATCCTAGCTGAACTAATTATCTTGAGAATTTTGTATCCTTTATTTTCATAAACAAATATTTGTTTACAAGTCTGATTTCCTTGGTTGAACTGTGTTTTTTAGGTGAAATTTTGTTTCGGTTATGACAAGTTCTATTTTTTGTTTGCAGGTATTGCAAATGTGAAATGCCTTACAACCCTGATGATTTAATGGTTCAGTGTGAAGGATGCAGTGATTGGTAATTGGGCTGCTGTAGTGAAATTATTTAATTCATTTTAACCCCTCTTACGTGATCTTTATCCATTAGTATATAAATTTTAGTAGTACACAGTTTTGGCACTCCAAAATGATTTCTCATGCGAATACCTGAAGATTTTCTTGATTACAAATTGGATTTATGTTTTAATAGTTTTCTGGTTTTAAAGTTTGTGTCGCATGATTTTGTATGTGCTAGTAACGTGGTACTGATTTTAGAAAGTTGGCGGGAACTTGTCGTACCACAATCAGTTTTTTGCATTTTTTCTGATTGAGTTTGTTCTTATTTTGATTCATTTTATATGTGTCAAGTGTAGGTAAAGAGGAGTTGGCTTCAATTGTGAGGACCTTTAGAGTGTCACATATGCCTTTATGTAGACGTCCAAATGACCCTGGGCCCTTCACACCTTTTTCATTATTTAAAAGATTTATAACAATTCAACGTCAATGCATATCATTATTCTTTCTATGTAACTACTTCTAATTTGATTTTACTTTGAACAAGTTATTGGAATGAACTAACTACGCAGCAATTGAAAAAAGAATAAATAATAAATAACAATGCTACATGCTACTTGTTCTTTCTTTTATGAGCATCTTTGTTTGACTGGTTTTATTTTTAAAAAGAAGAAAAAGGTAGTTTGATTGGCTTGCTAATTTAATTAGTTGCTGTGTAAATACTTTGCAGATGATAAAATACTGAAGCCTGCCCGTATCATTGTGGCAGGTCATATATGGAATGTCCAAGTGCAGTATCTATGGAAATTAATGATTGTTTGGGAAGTGGGAAGGCTCTACATATTCGTTTGAAGCTATATATAAAACCATTGAACTTTTTCTTAACAAACTATTGCATGTTTGTATACTTATAGCAACGTAGGAGCAAATTTAGAAGAAAAAGTATTGGCAACATTACCCTAGGGTAGAGTGGGATGATAAAATTGATTTGTTTTGCTTAGCTCTTTAGGACGAAAATGTCTATAGCTGAGTTGATCACACACAAATTTTAATGGTAGTACTCCCTCTGGAAAATACCTTACTGGATATAGGTTTGATAGGCCAGAATTGAGTATTGGAACACATCCTTATTGATTTATTTTAGAAAGACATCACAGTGACACACAAATATACGTATGGTCGACTGGTTTTGTAGCCGTGACCCCCCGAACCCCCATCTTCCTTCTCTTGTTCTATTTTATTCTCTTGTATGTTTCACGAAGAAAAATTCATGTTTAGACATTTGTGTTCATGATTGTGGGTTTTTTGTTTTTGGTTGGGGTGGGTGGGTGGTGCTTGGATTATGCCTGATGTTTGTTTAAGATAATTGCTTGAGCATGGCTAAAAAGCATTGGAAATGGTGGGGTCTCAAGCTTGCATACTCCAATGTCTTAGATGAAAGTGATACAATATGTCTAGTTTATGTTGCTGTTGCTGTATACCCAATTATATCCATATCATGCGACATATCAAATTATATAGGCAATATTATGAATTTTGAGAGTGAAAGAATATAGTATTCAACATGCTACTTTGATTCAGGTTTCATCCTACTTGCATAAATATGACTGCTGAGGAAGCTATGAGACTTGATCACTTCTTCTGTGAAAGCTGTTCTACTGAGGGTCAACAGAAGTTGCAGAATTCTCATTCCAACGGCAGGCACTCTGATACTAAGGTATTCCCAATTAGGGCCCATATTAGAGGAGGTTCACAAATGTGGTGTTATTAATAACAAGGCTCAAAGAGCTTTATGTAAATTAGCTAGATTTAAGGTAATTTTAATACATACAATGTCTGTAATGCATAAAATGTCTTAAGTTCATAACATTCAACTATGTCGATTATGAAGTTATCTTCATGGTTTTTCTAACACTTGTGTGTTGATGGTGTTTCAGGTGGATACAAAACGACGTCGGAGGTAATAGAGGACTATAACGCGCTGAAGTAGAACTATGATGATCTGAGGCAAACATGGAGGCAACATATATCCCTCTACCTGACAAACTTTAGTGATTGCTAGTCGTGGGGGAGGAAAACGAAAATGGTCTGAAAAGCTGGGTATTGTATATTTTGTTTGAGGGACAGTCAACTCGTTTTCCTTCAAAAGGCTGATGAAGAATGTGGTCGTCTGTAATTATGTAATGAATTAGATCACACTCTGCTCTCTCTCTCTCCATGTGTGGTCTCTCTCTCTCTGTTTGTGTGTTTTCCTGTTAATATACAACATAGGTTTGTGTATAATACCCCAACTATTTTAACTTGATTAAAAGCAATATATGAAAGAGGTCTTTTTATCTGTGTCCAATACACCTCATTTTGATTTCGCTGGGTGCAGGAAAAAGTAATAATACTATAAGATACCATTATTCGCTGGATTGATACCCCATTATCTTCTTGAAGTAACATTTAAATTTTGTAATGAAGTAGATTTTTTGCCATCTCGGTTCATTAGAAATTTCAAAAATAAAATGAAAAAATCATATTCCGTTGCGGGGACTTGAACCCGGGTCTCTCGGGTGAGAGCCGAGTATCCTAACCACCTAGACTACAACGGATTGTAGATGTTAAGTCTATATGTTATTTAAACATAAGCTTTGATTCTCCTCAGTCACTTAAACGCAGCTTTCGCGAGTTCCATCGAATGTAATAGGTTCTTTCGTTTATGAAAACTTCTCATTGGAAGACATTGAAATGGTACGAATACATAATTTGATTCAAACAATTATCATTAAGTTTCCTTATCAATTTGATACAAATGAATTATGAAATACACATATGCCAGTCGATACAAATGGGATCAACCCGTTTCCGAAAAGAATGAAGAAATATGGAAAACAAGAGTAAAATCTTTCTCCATCTTCATGAATGTATCTTGGAACCTTCTATTTGCTATACTATACAAAAAATTTTGCTAACTTGTCTTTGCTCGCTTCCATACAATAACAATCCCATAGAGATCAGACGATGCCAATAAATTCTCTCCATGATTCCAAGCAACTCCAACAACTGGAAAACGGTGACCCTGCAATCACAAATTTTAGTCACCTTGAGACCCAATTGATTAATAGAACTGTAAAACTAATACACAAGTGAGATGGACCTGCAGCTTGTTCACGCATGCATGGTTGGGACATGTTAAATCATAGAAGCAGACATTTGAATCCTCGCTTCCAGCAACTTCATGTTACAACATGTTACAATGCCAGGAAAGATGGAGCAACTATTTATGTCTCCATGGGTAAAAGATAAGACACTTTTCAGTTTTAAGCATGCATTCAGTCCTCAGACAAAACTTTGCAATTTCTTTTTACAGAAATTTCTTACTTCTCCTCTCGCTACAGTTAATTTTAACTTGTAAATTTCAATGAAGCTTTTTACTTCCAATCATTTCTTGAATGCACAATTCATTCATTTTATTTTAAATTGACAAGTTAATTGTGAAATTTTCCACACTTCAAAAGGTCTTTTTCAAAAAAACAGAGGTAAAATAGAAACGATGAATGTATACTAACCTATGTATTCTCCTTTTTCAAGGGAAAGCAAAGGACAGAATGATGCTTGAATGCTGTGCACTCGTGGGGATAATTTGAGTGAACAGCGGAGAGTAAGATAACCTTTTATTTCCAGAGCAATACTGTAACATCAACATACCAGTTTTCAGTCAGTGTTTTGAATTAAACCCAAAAACAGAAGGCCTGTTCTTGGTTCCCAACCTGAAGAATGACAAATTTCCATCTTGAGTACAAGTTAGCAACACAGGACCATGTGACAACAGAGAGAAACTCTGGTACTGAAGAGTTGTCACTGGAGATTTGTGCTTTCCAGGAGTTTGATGACAATGAGAACGAGATAATACACCCGTGTGGGAATCCATACTTACAGAATATATGCATCCCTACAAGTTTAACAATGTCCAAAGAGGTACATATGAGTTCATCAACACTAAAGATTATAAGCATATACTGATTATACCTGTCCATCCCCACAGAAAATGAGCTGACCAGTGTGATCATGATCCATAGAAGTAACTTCACCGTCAAAAACCAATTTATTAATAATTCTCCCAGTGCTGAAATTGATTACCTGGAATATTACCAATCAAATGTTGGAATTAGCTGAAGTTAACCTTACAGGTGAGTCTAGAAGGAATAAACTTAAGTAACCAAGTAGGAAATTGTAACTTTGAACTATGGCATGAAGGTGGCAAACATGCAACAAAAAAAAACACATATAAGGTCAAGTTCTTTTAAGCTGCTACAAAGATTATTTATTGATCGAGGAGGAAGGTCTATATCATTTGATTATTACGCATGGCATAGACTTTCTTATAATCAAACAATTGTCATATGTGTGTGGGTTTGTGTTGCGTGAAAGACTAGAAACATTGTTTATCTTTGTGTTTCCAAAACATATCAAGTGGCAAACTCCAGGCATATTTTCAGGAGCCACTTTTCTAAAGCATCATATGTGACCTGATTCATCTCATCAATACATAGACCCTTGGGGTAAAATTGATTCCATGGTATGTATCAGTACCACATGAGATTGATTTATGTGTATTCTATCTAGTTATAGCAGGAGCTATATCTTAACAGTTCCTGAGCATAGACAACCGGATTTAATTAAAATATTTTAGTTGAAATTTGCAACAGATCAAGCTAGCAGAATACAGCAATGTCAAGATAACCAATTTGGAGAAACTATATAGGCAATTCCGACAAGCAAAATAATTTTTCCTCAAAATGCAGCAAGCAAGGTATGTGATAATGACAGTGATCTCTTTGCTCGAATTGCCGACTGAAAAGAAGTTGTTATTTACCTGCACAAAGAAGTGGGAAAAAGAGAAATTTTAATGATCAGTCAGCTCAGGACCTCTGAACAAAGACTGATATGTATATCATGTTGGCATACCAACACGTGAACACATGGAGAGAGTCTAACGCCCCTCAATTTAATAATGACTATTGAAATGAAATCTGTTAAAACACATAATTTTCAGAGATAGATGCAGGTTCAAAAAAATTAAATTGATAACAAATTTTTCTTAACAGAATGGAAAAGAATGGGTGCTCTAGATTCTTAATCTAGGATTACTAAAAACAATCTGATTCAGATGAAACCAGGCTTGGTTATTCTCTACAAAAATTATAATTAACAATATTTAACTATTAAATACAGGTGACATTTCACATGCAAATGATTTGAATGATTTAAAGAAATAAAAAGGAATCAGTTAACTACTTACAGGGTGAAAACGTATACACAGTTGTGAAGAGATTCCATATATTACCCGAATGCAATCGCCTTTTGATAACTCCCATACTCGCACAGTTTTATCCATGGATGATGATGCAATGTATTGATTGTTTGATGAGAAATCAAAGTCCGAAACAGAAATATTAGCTATTCATAAATGGAGATACAGCAAATATAAAACCTGGACTCAATTTAATATGCTTCATGTTTAACTTTGGTAATCTTGAGACTATACATCTTATGTAGAAATTATGATTTTGCCGAGCATTCATCTTTATCCCCTAAGCAAAATGATTAGGCTTCACAAATTGGTGCAACATATTCCCATTGAAAATGGGCCGTTGTATGACTACTTGAAAGAAAGAGTCTTCAAAGACAAGAATGATGCATTAGCAATTTAGGAACAGGTTTCATTATTTCACATTTTTTCCCCACTGGACAACAGCTCCAAGAGTAAACTTTGCTGACTGGCTTTGAGTGAGACCTACTCACGGAAAATTAACCTTCGTGTCTATCTCATGTCACCATCAGTGGTGCCAATTCACAATATCTTTTTCCACTCCCATATACCTCCCTCAATAGGAAAAAAAAATTAGGTGGTCTGCATAGGACAATCACATAGGTCCTCCCACTGGTTGTTACGTCTCAATTACGTGGGAAACAAAAACAATCAAAGCAAATCAAAGAATTTACAACAATATCCACAGTGCTCCATTGTTCTAAAAAGAGAAGGGATAAACTAAAGGGTTTGCTTTCTATAATCAACAATCATGTGGCTGAATTTAACTACTTTACCTAATTAAGTATGCTTGTTTACTTGTTTTCAAAAACTTTGGGCTGGATGAAAAGAGTCACTTTTTTGTTGAATGTAAATATCTAAATAATTTTATTTAAGCTCTTCTTAAGAACATCCCTGTCTACCTAATTCATTTACGTCTATCACCTAATTCTTCGTTTCAAAGGCATAAATATTTTTTTGGCTAATGCTCTCTTTCTCCCTCAAATTCATTGCTAAAGATTTTCAATCCTTGCAGTGTTAAATTTTTTGTGCATTTTTATATTGACTTAAATATTTCATTCCTAGAAGATTATCGAATTCATATAATGCTTATTTAGACTAAACAATATATTAACTATAAATACATGAAATAGAATCAATTTAAAATGAAAATATTAACATAGTTTTTAATGGTATATTAACTAGGAATAAATATTTACCTTTCGTTGAACATCATAAAGTCTAACAAATTTCATGTTAAAATAGTGTTCGTTTATATCTATGTATAAATATTCTTTTATTTATATTTCCTAAAATGTTTTATTATTTATTCATAATTAAAAATTTATGTGTACAAATGTAAAAGTTTTTTTTTGCTTTTAAAAAAAAAGTTGATATTTGTATTCAAATTTCGAAATTACAAAAAAATATTCGTATTCAAACATTCAAGTCTATTCCGATTTCAGTGAAAAAAAGGCAAACACAACCCAAATGTTCCCCAGCAAATTTTTTTTCAATAAATCCACAGTTTATTGTTTTATTTTTAATTTTTAAATCAGCTGTTTGTATTGACGCAAATCATAACATATTACACAATTAAACCAAATAAATTGTATATTGGGAATGTTACTGCATTTTATGTTTCTGCATCAATTTCTCTTAGTTCATCAAAAACTGTTAACAATTAAAGTTTAGTCTACCCCTTACTCCAGGACCTGGCTTCAGCAGTAACACTACTTGGAGAACAAACCATGATTCTTAACCATGGCCAATCTCATGCACCACTTGTTTCATCAAATATTACAGAGATGTGCAGATGGCATTCACACTTTAATTGACTGATTAGTTCATCAAAAACTGTTAACAATTAAAGTTTAGTCTACCCCTTACTCCAGGACCTGGCTTCAGCAGTAACCTACTTGGAGAGCAAAACATTATTCTTAAGCATAGCCAATCTCATGCACCACTCGTTTCATCAAATATTACAGAGATGTGCAGATGGCATTCACACTTTAATTGACTGAATAAGGACAAGTCATGCCTGTAAATAGTTCACTCTAAGATATAAGAAAAGACAAAAGAAACAATACCAGTTAATCCAACCTGTGACATCTTTTGAATGACCACTTAATAGGTTGACGACTTTAGGTGGATTAGATACGTTGCAAACAGTCAAGGTTCCATCTGATGCTCCATATGCAAGCAGATCAGAACTTGTGTGCCCAAACTTCAAAATGGTAACTGCAAGTTAAACAAATCAGGCTTCCTTCTGAAAGATTAAAACTTACCACTTAAAGTACAATGAAAGAGAAAAATAGTTTTAAGGGGAAGAAGTACCAGCTGCTTTGCATTGATCAAATATGCAGTGCATTCCAACAAAAGAATATGCAGGTTCAGGCCCTCGACGACGTGGGTGATCACCATCACTTGCAGTCGAGCTGAAACTTGTTCTATGACTTGAAGCTACCTTGCCACTTCTCAAGTCCTGAGAAAACATACAACTTGCAATTATTACAAAGGAGAAATAAAATGAAATTGGATAGATTCTCTACTATTGCCATTCAACTATTGCAGTTATTATGCAATCTGTTCTACTACATAGGTTCAAGAGAAGTGGATTAAAACTGAAGCATCAAAGTGAGATGATTCTTGATGTTTGCACATAACAGTGTCGCTTAATTATTGTTTTCCTCTTGATCATAAAAGAGAACAACAACGTTCAGACATAGACATACAAAGGTATCAGCAGCATAAATCACATATTGATTCACACTTATATCCTATAACAATGTGGTAATTTGATATTTTTTGAGTGGAATTAAACATTATTCTTCGTATATATTAGAAAAAATAAAATAGGAAATATCCATATATAAAATATTTAAACATAAATGAAAGGTTCGAAACAAATTAAACATAAAGGCACCTCCATACGTTAATGTGGTAAAACTGTAACTTCAAAATCTAATTATACACATATAAAGGGGGAATGGGTTGGTTTAGTAAATAGTAGTCTTGCTCCTGACAAAGCACAAATTACACAATACTTGAAATGTCTCAATATTGATGTAGTTGATTCTAAGACCTTCCTACCGATGTCTAACAGCACTATAAGATGAAAAATGAGGTAGCAAACACTACAATGGAAAAAGAACATAAATTTATCATATAACATTGTACATACCCTGCTAGAACTCCAACTGTCCACCTCATACAAAAGGGAGAGTGGACTTGGAGATGGAAGCCATCGTCCACTGATGCATCAACCAGTAAATTACCCTGATGTCAGAATTGTATGGAAAAATAAATTTAAAACAGAATCCAGATATCAGAAAATTACATGGTCAGGAAACTTCTTCGCAGTTTTGAATGTGCAAGGCAAAAGAGAATAAATAGGAGGAAGTGGCCCTCTTGGCAAAAGCACAGACCAAAAATAAAGAGCTATTTTATTATCAGATTCCGTGACTAGTTGAAGGTAAAAATTGCTAGTACCTCCCTATATATGAAAACAAATTCTTCAATAAACAAACATTATAGCATACAATTTTAGATACAACCAAATCTCTTCCATCGTTAACCTGTACAGTAAAGAAGAAACCTGATCATACATACAACCAAAATAGAATCTGAAGGGCAAAAAATGCTTTGGTGGTAATATCAGTTGGCAGTTACCATCTAGTTTTGAGTCTTTTCAAGAGTTTGAACAGGACCTCTATATGTTAACCACTAGCGTTTCCAACTACAGAAATAATTTGGTTGTTGAGTTCATGATATGCAGAATACATTCAATAGCGGTTTTCTCAGTAGATCCATTGTTGAATTGCGAATAACACCAATACAACAGTACTATTAGACAAGACTCCCAAGGCAAACTGTAACCCAGCAACATTCCTTTGTTAACCGATTTTGGTAATTAAAGGAGTAGCTAAAGTGTAAACCTCTCAATTAAACTCCCTCTCACTTTTTTGTTCGTCAACAAGTTTTCATGTTACTTCTCAAACATCATTCTTATAAATAATGGAGTATCATAAGCAAGCATATGGTTTCACAAGGTGCATTCTAAAACCATTGCTTTTGCTCAAAAGAATTCATACTGCGAATTTTAAATCAGTAAACACATGTGAGTTAGCTTTTTCATTCTGGTTACACAACGCTCATCTGATTGGGTATAGTGTATAGTTAAAGTTACAAATTGGTCCCATGCCTAACACATTTCAAACAGGAATTTCTTTTTTTGTGCGTGCACTGTTGTTTGTGTTTGAAGGGGGGCATAACACATCAAACAAGTAGAATAGCTAAACCAAGGAAACTAAGAATTACGCAAGACAGTGACTTCTATTTGAATTTCATACTAATTAGTTAAAAAATGTATGGAGAAAGAGCACTTGTTTCAAATTTGTGATACTAATTAATTCAAATTCAAAAGGACATTTGTTTCCATTTCTGCTGTTTGATCTCAGTATCACATTATGACTCCTGAGGCATTACAACATTGTACCCGATCTTCAATGTAATTTTAATTTCCAATTAGGATCCAAAATCTTCACAATGTTAACCAGACTAATGATGATTGATAAGCATACAGTACTCATACTCGTCAAGTAAAATTTCAGCAACCTGTTTCCAGGAGTACTTTGGTCGCTTGATGTTTACAATTCCCAATTTCTTGGCCTGCGAATGTAATTACGATAGGCCACATACCCTTTTCCATTCCTTTTCCATTGCATCTCCAATCCTTCAACACGGACCAATATAGGGAGCAATTGTAAACTTCATAAAGAATTAATAACTATCTTAAAAAAATAAAGATAAACAAGCTAAACATAAGGTTCAAAACCTTTAATATTGGAAATACTTATTAGAAATGAAATACATATTTTCATTCAATGATGGCAACACAATAACAAGGTTTATAACATTAAAAAGGAGCTTATACAATAATTCCAAATAAAATGAATATGAAGTTACCATCAGATTGCTGACATTATCATTTCAAAATATTTTGAAAACTTTCTTTCCAAAGAGATCAAACTAAGCTGTAATCCAGGCACAAGGCAGTCAATCTACGACTTCAGCCCTCCAATGAGAATAGATTTTGCAGATTTACAGTAACGACAAAATTACAAACCACTTTTGGCTCAAAACAACCTAAGATAACTTAAGAACTACTAAAATTTGAAAATGGCTCCCCAGAGACTTCTCTACTTGAGAACATCATCTGTGATTAATCACATTTCTTTAAAATCGAAGAAGTTTGACACATTTCATGTCCTCTCATTCACAAAAGGCACATCTGGGAATGCTTTTGATATGGCCAAAGGTGCTTTTAGATAAACAAAACTGTTATTGTGTCTATCTGTAGTTTGTGCTTTAAGATAATATATACGTTTTTGTATCTATTTTGTAGTTTTTATTTAAAACAGCCAAAAAACAGCATTTAAGAAAAGCATTTCATAGGCACTATTTTGAAATTGCTTTTCATATCCCAATGTGTATAAAGTGTTTTCCAAAGAAGTACTTCATAAGCACTTTTTCAAATAGCAATTTCAAGTATCTTCAAAACAAGAATTTTCTTAAAAATTCTCTCTAAAAAAGCAATGCCAACTGAATCCAAAATTTATGTATAACTGATTATGCAATAACATGAATTGATCAACAAATCATTATCAAGAAATAGCACACAAATACAAACTTTTTCCCAAGCCAATCAGGTACTTCTGCTCTAAATATCCGAAAAAATATACAGATCTGTTCGGTATGCGAAATTATGAACAAAATGTAACATTACCAATCCAAAACAGATACACATTTGATTTAAACACATTTAGCTAATTCTTAAACTCTTAAACCAGTGCAAATCATGCTCTAAACAACCAAAATCTACAACTCAAAGACAAATACAGATCTACGCTAGTGAGGTTTCCCCATATAACGAATACATGATATTAAACTGAATATTGAAATGCCACCGTAAAAATAAAGAAAAAAGTACCAAACGGCGACGAATACCGGACTCGGCTTTGAGAAAGAGAAGGAGACGCCGTATTACGATATAATCAGGATCGGAATCGGCGGTTGCTGGTTGAAGCAAGCAACAAAACAATTCTGGATCCATTACATTCCCCTTGTTACCGCCAATGCCATTGTTATTCTCTTCTTTTGTTGTCGTTGTTGAGCTGCTTTGGTTGAGTATTTCCTCCTCCGCCATTCTATCAGACTCGCTGTGTTACTTCATCAGCGACCGTTCACCGCCGCAGAGTTAACTGCCAACGGTTGAGCTCGGACGGAGATCTGACAACTGTTTGATCAAAATCAATGGTTCTGATCAATCTGATGAATCGTAGCTAAGTTCGTGAATTATATCGTTGAATTTCAGTTTAAAGAATTTGGTTATCAAAATTGTGCTCAAATTAAAGAAGAAGGATGAATCAAGTAGGGAATTAATCAAAAATGGCCACTGTTCATAATTGCCAATCCAAAATAACCATCTTGAATAGTGTCGTTGATTTTTACTTAAAAATTTGGACAAAAATACTTTTATTCACACTTCCGAGTAAACTGTGGTGTACAGTTTACTCAGAAGTACGTTACAGTTTACTCGGAAGTACACTTCCGAGTAAACTGTGGTGCACTTCCGAGTAAATTATGGGTATTTTCGTCAATCAATCTTTTTTTCAAAAGTTACTGTTTTTTAGGTTATTTTTGATTAATGATTTTGAACAGTGGCATTTTTGCATATTTCCCTTGTTTGATTGATAAATTTTATTTCTCGCTGTTTCTTACATACGAGAGATTTTCTTTTGCCGCCTTGTACGAATATA
>JAVXUL010002709.1:0-12835 GCA_035590515.1 Trichilia minutiflora | reverse complement strand
TATATATATACACTTGGAGTTTGGGTGTTGGAATTATTTATTATTGGAAGTGTTTTGGAAAAACAGGTTTTTATGAATGCCTTACAGGCCTACAGGTTGTATTCGGTGTGATTGAGTACACCCTAGAGGTCTGTGGCGTCTGTCACAGGTGGGCCCCACGGTTAGGGGTGTGACAGATCCAGTCTTCCACGAGAGGTCCAAGCATATAGATGTAAGACTACATTTTATCAGGGATGTTGTAGAATCAGGATTGGTTAACATGGTGAAGATAGACACTAAGGTGAATCCAGTTGATATGTTGACAAAGCCTTTGATTTCCAGCAAGTTTCAGCTGTGTTTAAGCTTACTGGAAATTGCTAAAACTTAGAAATAAGTTGCTAAACCTGATGGGATCTGTGTGTCTATTGAAGATTATTTGATCAAGGTGGAGATTTGTGAGGTTTGATCAAGTAATCCAACAGTAGCAGTGGTGTTGAGAGGTTTTTGCAAAATTGGAGAAGATACAGGGGATTTCAAGTTATTAATTCTGTTAATAAAGGGAGTTGACGATTATACCCTTCCATGTTTAATGCCTGCAGTGTCTTCATTAATGGCATTTTGATAAATGGTCAAGAAAATTAAAACGATTATGCAAGTTGCAGAAATCTTGATTTCTTGCTGATGATTTAAGGAGATTGGGGCTTTAATTCGTGGCAGTGTGTAGTTCCTTTCGTTCAATTCTTTTCTCTGTAAAATTCTCTGAAATCAATACAATTGACTGGATTCTTTGGGTCTGATCGTGGATGTAGGTTTTTCATAAACCGAACTACGTAAATTTGCTTCTTGAGTCTTCTTTTATTTCTGGTTCTGTGAATTCTTGATTCTTGCATTCTGTATTTGCTTCCAATTCTTTTTGGTTATTGTTTCTTGTGATTAAACATTTGATTTGAATTTATTCTTTGAGTCTTAACAGTATCTTGGTACTACATCAATTTCAATAGCCCCTTATAGGATAGCCGACTGAGTTACAAGTGTTGAACATTCAGTTACAAGAGCTACAAGATAAGAGATCTATCTGATCTGACTCTTCTCTCGGGTGCATCAGTTCTATTTTCTAAGAAGGGCAAAAGTTTGAGATTATGTGTAGATTACAGACAATTAAATCGGACAACAATGAAAAACAAATATTCATCACCTAAATGGATGATTCATTCGCTTAACTACGTGGTTCTAAATATTTTTCAAAGACTGATCTCCGAATTGGTTATCACCAACTAAGTGTTAGAGATGGCAGAACTCAACTGGAAATCTCAACTGCAACTTCAACTGGAGGTGGCAGAACTCGCTTCTGCAACCTCAGCTGCATATAGAATTCTACTTCTAGGAGCGGTCTTCTTGCTTGTACATTATGCTTTTACCTTTTAAAATTTCCTTAGTTTACTCTAAATTGTATTGCATTTACCTCTCGAAGTTGAGGTCTAATATTCTCCATTTCCGTACAAGTACGAGATCGGGGAGTAAGGGTTCAGTTTTTGGCGGACTGACAGGTGCTACTCTTATGGCAGCTGTAAGTTTGTCCGAACTTTCTTTCACCATCTTCAGTTTACTTTCCTGAAACATGAAATTTTTGTAGAAGGATTTAGACTTTTCTTACTTTTTTATTAGTCAGCTCTAATGTTATTATTTGACACCTTGGTTTTAGCTTGCATTTGCATTCTTAGTTCCTCGTGTTTCGAGGTGGTAAGCATACTGAGGTCTTGACTGCTTGTAAACCTCTAAATGAACCTTTAGGCACTACAATTACACCCCTCAGTCCAAAAAGCTTGTATGCTATTTTTGAAATTGTCCCTATATGGTGTAGAATGGCTTTTGAGATAGCTTGTATTTTAAACCCTCAACAAGAATTCTTTTCTTCCCAAGTGAACATCATCAACATTGCAAACTCTGATAAGTACGCTATACCTACAACTGTATGAACAGGGTAAGAAATGCAGTTATTGGTGCATGAATTTGGGATGTTACATGTAGTACCACATAAACATCAATTATAACATGGCATAGGTTCAATATGTTACTGCCTAGATATATCTCAAATGTGGAGCTAGGTTGGCTGCTGGGGGAAGGGCATCAAGAAACTCAGATGGCAGCCTTGTTAGAGAATCTGTCCACGTAGTTCGAAATTGCTGAAACTAGAAAGAGCTAGGTTTCTCAAATATGACCTTGACCACAACGATGAGTATTGCTATTTATATTCTACAGATAGTTCTATATATGGAAAATATCAATTAAATAATGGAAAATTCTAATTCGTAAAATCTTGAAGAAATCCAGCTCATTTGTGACAGTACATATGAAACACTCAACAATTATCATGACTTTTGATTCATATTAATATGGAGTGAAATTATTAATTGTGAAATGTAAGAGTAAATAGACCACGACCTGTTTCCAGGTGGACTCTCATCAATTTTTCACAAGACTCGGTTTCTATCTCTTCATTTTTGAAGATTAGATCCTTCTACATTCTTCAGATGCCACTAGACTTTGACGTTTTGTTTAACTCTATATACACTATTAAAATTATCAGAAAACTGCCATACTATCTTCCTAAGAATTGCCTCACTCTCCCTTTAGTTCGGCCTTCTCAGTTGTCTATACCTGACAACTCGCGACCTGCACAAAGAATCTTCTCTACGGCCATTAAAAGACAATGCTAATCTAGTAATGTTGAACTCAAATAATTTGTTCATGATTTTTTATTTGCTATATTATGGGAATACTGTAGAATTTGGGATCTTCATACTTGAGAAAACTGAGACTAAACAAATAATTTAGGGCATTGTGAGGAAAGATGGAAATTTTTTTAGTGTCACAAATTGCATTTACAGCATGATGTGGCTCCCTTATATTTATGAACCTGTTCCATTGGAGCATAGCTATTGCGATGAATACCATGATGATAAGACTGAAAAAATAATGTGTTTAGCTTTATTAATTTGCATTGTTTTTTATGCATCATGTAATCATAATTTTCTAAGTCAACATGGTTGAAAATGCTGAAAGAGAAGAAACAGAGAAGCTACATCCCTAAGTATTTTCGTGGTAATAGCATATAAGATTTTCCTTTAGAACTTCTGCATCTTAATGCAAAATATTTGATTTTTCCATGTAGGCTTAATTTCTTATACGACGCAAAAGCTATTGGTGACGCCTTGGGTTTGGATCTGGTTCCTTTTTTCTTCTGTATTTGATATTGCTTTCTCTCGCAATATTTCCCCTCTATTTAAATCGTGAGTTCTGATAAGATTTTATAGGAATTTATTTTGTTTCTTATTGCACCCTAACTTTGGTTTCGTTGCTCTTTCCAAGTGTACAGTTAGCAGCTACTCGGAAACTGATTCCTGCCGGTCCTTTGCTTGGTCTTTCTATCTGTGCATTGGCTGTATTTATCTCTACGAATTTATAAGATAACATATGATTAGAGAGATTTCCTATTGATTTGGCAAAGATATTTTCACAAAATTGTTTTTCTGGTTAATTTATTTTATCTGATATTTGTTTATTGACTGTATATAGAAGCTGACCTTTTCAGCATTTTCCTGTTCTCCGTGTTCTGTTTGCTTTTCAATGATGTTTTATTTTTTGCACAGATGCAAATCTGTGGTTGGATTGATTTAGCAATTTATTAGGGTAGAGCACATAATAAAGGATCTTTTGTGCTTTTTGGTTAAATGCAATGGTTGCTATCTGTTATATAACAGTTTGTATTGCTAAATAAGTTGAACGTTGTTTGGAATCAAACGTGATCAGGTTGAGAAGTGATCCGTGTCCAGTAATCATAATATCATGTACGTTGATTAAAATTCCATGATATCTGTCTGAAGCTTAGGTTCATGGGACATCATGTGTACGTTCCTATTTGACAAAATGTGATTTAACTCTTAATCATACGTAATGTTAATAAGACCGTATAAACATGTCAAGCAACATGAGCGAAGATATCTGTAGAGGCCTCAAAATTTGTATGTGTTTGCCTCAAAATTTGTAGAAGTGGTTCGTATGATATAAATTACAATGCTTGTTCCTCTGTAGTGCAATGTTACAATGCAGCCCATGCTCTGTTCCATGCTGCAAAATATTACGCCAGGTCCATTACTAACTCCCAAGCATGAATCAACAGAAACGACCATCAGCTCTTCAATTAAGGTCAAACTGAAGGATCCTATAACTGAACTGATCTACATAGACGTTCTACTTGATGAATAAAATTTATTTTCGCTCCCAACAGGTTTCTCATAATTGCATAGAATTAGAGAGAGATTATTACCAATGTGAGACAATCGTTTATATTGGGAATTTAAGATTATCGAAAGGGTTTGTCTTTGTCTGTGATGGCCCTAACCATTCGACCTGCATTCGATAATTTTTTTATTGGCTGTCTTAGACATGGCCAACTTGCAGCATTTATTTTACTTCAATGTACAACAGTGTCAGCAAAGAAAAGCATCTTCTCCAGTCTATGTCAACGACAAAATCATATATGTTAAACAGTAACGATTGTTCCTGAGTTGAAATGAGGTGGATTCTCTCATAATAATAGCAAAAGAAGGCATTGACACTGGGTGATGCAGTGACATACCGCATGGATGCCAGACTATATAATTTTGCGCGAAACCCTATCTTTTTCTCTGTCAAATGTTCAAGGCCATGTCTTTTCTTCTTTTCTTTTTTCCACAAATTCATTTGGATGATGACAGACTGAAGGTCCTGGCAAGCTTTTATTGTAGTTAGTGATACCAATAGTGCTTGAATGATTATTGAATAGGGCTGGCATTGTGTATAGGAAAAGTTACGTCATTCATTTTTTTTCATTGCAAAAGAACGAGAAATAAGAAAAAGAAGAGATGGGGACCGTCATATCTAAAGAAATAATGTCATATGGATTATTTTATATTCAAACAAACGTGTCCCAAAGTTTGCGCCACACAGATTGCTTGGTTGAAAGAAAGAATTCATTAATTAAGCACTAGATGGTCAAATCAGACGGAGGTTCTCGCACGCAATCATTCAGTAGGAATTTTTCCACATAAGTGGTTTCGATTTGGAGCCCAAGTTGCAATCCTCTACTCTCTTCTGTTTTGTTTTTTTTAATCCGAAAATTCTGACCACCAGTTACCACCTTGGGATTTATTTACACTGAAATTTATCGCAAAGTATCCAAGCCCTCGATTATCTTAAGACAATATCATTGAGACGGAATCTAGACCTAAGTTAGAAACGTCACATGATACCCTACGATAGATAAATACCTTACGACAGACGGTATCAAATAATTGAAGAAAATCAAAATCTAATTTCCTAGATGTTTCAACAGGAATATCCTAAAAGGAATCAAACTTGGGACCTGGGGATTGGACCTAAAACCTCAAGGTCCCAAGCTCAATCTCCACTACCAGACTACTCCTAGGGGGTTGGAATACTCAACTTGCTATTACAATTTTCTAGTTAATAACTTAAAAAGCAAAAAAGAAAAAGAAGTGAGTTCCACTAGCCATGCGGTATGATGCCAAATGACTTTAGGATTGGTCAAATATTCGCTTTTGTATTGTGTATAATATTTAGCCATTAAAATGAAACAAAACTTTAACGGATATAAATAAAGCGTTGGAAAAAACAAAAATTAATGCTGTGGCTGATACTGGTATCTTCACTTGAGACTGAAATAGTAAGATCAGAGAAAATGGAAAAAGGAAAAAGATGGTGATGAGTTCCAGATTTTATTGAGTTGCAACTTTCATCATTCGAAAGACTCTCCACTACATTTTGTCCCCTAGTGCTCTTAAACTTAAATTTATTATATAGACAGTTTTAATGTGCATAATTACTTGCAACCGGGGTTGTGACTTGTGATTCTATGATTAAAGGATCCAAATCCAAACCCGAGCAAACTGAATTAAGAAAAAAGAAATACAATCGGGGAAAACTACTCATATGCAAATGTAGATACAAGAGGGAAAAGTTTTTGGACCTTCCTATTGTTTGGTACATTTCCCTATCTCATTTATATATTTCAAAATTATTCCGTTATCTCAATCTATTAGCCGAGTTAATGATTAGAACTACTTTTTAAATGATTTTATATAAATATTCTTAATTTCGTATTCAACAAGGTTAAAAAATAATATAAATTAATACCCTGTATTTCTTCTTTCTACTGAATCTAATTCTCACGTCAAACTCTTAAATTTTTAATTAAATTTTAGGGTTTTCAAATCAAATCCATACTCCAAATCTTATTTCTAAGCGGCCACATCCAACATGCAACCTAACACATTTCAAGACTAAAATCAATCAGTAAACCAATGGCAAAATCATTCTACAACCACTAACTAGGCTAATTGGAGTTAGACGTTGGTGATTCGAGTTGTTTATCGGTGATTGTTTGGTTGATTGATGATGGTGATTCGATGTATTGGTTGATTGCATTACTGCAAACTTGTTTATACCCAAAGTTTATTAATCGGTCCTCTATTTATAGATCACCCCAAACATACCCAGAATGGCTATTGATTCTACTCTTTATTAGTATTGATTGTCTTTGATTCGTCACTTGATTGCTTGCTATTGGTGTTGGTCTTTGATCCGGTTATTCAATGCTTTCTTTTTCTGTTGCAGGTCTTTGATTCGGTTCTTCAGTAATTTCTTTTGCTGCTAATTTTTTGAATGCTTTTTTTTCCCTGTTTTAGATATTTGATTATGTCCTTTAATGCCTTTTTTGTTGCTGGGTTCTTTCCTTTGATATGATTTGCAATAGAGTGAGAGACATAGGGTTTAAGTCGGAATATTTTTTTTGGTTAATTTGTTAGATTTGAATGTGATTAAAATATAAAGATAGATTTTGATTTAGAAATAGATTTAGTTTTCGGTTTGATTCTGCAATGGATTAGAAATTTTATAGTTTGATTTGGTTATAACTAATTTTATTTATTTTTTTTTTTAATGTAATTTGAAAAAGAAGATAAAATTACAAACAAGGAGAGATAAAAATTAATTAGTTTATATGGTATCATACTATCATTATTTAATATTTAGTGTAAATATTACTATGTTAAAGTACAATTTTACTAAAAAAAACAAAAAACAAATAACACAACTTTAATGTTAATTCGACTCATGAATAGGGTCAATAAAGTAATTTTAAAAATATGAGGATGAATTGAGAAAAAAAACAAATGGTAGGGAGCTTCAAAGAATTTTCCCAAAATAAAAGATATACTTGTTTTATTGTTCGAAGTTAGCTAAGACCGTCCTAATCATCAACTTAATTGGCGGCCAAGTATTTGTCGTTGTTCAAAGTTAACCAAAGTATTAAAACAGAATACTTAAATCAATCATATATATACAGGGGCGGAGTCAGAAACGTAAATTCATGGGACTAAATTATTTAATTGACTGAAAAAAACAGAATTTAAGAGATAAATATTTAATTATTAACCTATAAAAAAAAAAATTTTAATTTGGAGGGGCCATGCCCCCTCACTTTCAACGTGGCTCCGTAGTGATATCTAACGGGGTCGATTCGGCAGATTCGGGTCAGTTCGGGCCGGGTCGATGGGTCAGGGATAGTGGAACCGGATTGGTCCGGGAACAGTAACGGTCCGGACCGGGCCGGTTCGACGGTTCGGGGAGAGTGAAACCGGCCCGGTCCGAACGAAAACAGTAACGATTCCGATACTAGTTTCCGGTGGCCGTCACCGCCGCCTGCGTCGCAGACTCCGCCGTATCCGCCGCTGAACCGTCGGGTCTGCCGTCGTCTCCGCCGCTGAACCGCCGGTACGCCGTCGTCTCCGCCGTCGGACCGGTGGGCCCGCCGGTTTCGCGGTTTCAGAATTCTGGAACCGGATCGGACCGTTTTTATTGATCCGAACCGGCCCGGACCGTGTGAACAGTAATCCGGGTCGATTCGGACCCGGGTTTTGACGGGTCGGGCTGGGCCGGTTCGCGGGCCGACCCGGCCCGTTAGACACCTCTATGGCTCTGCCACTGTATATATATATATATATATTACAAAAATGTAAGTGATGATGTGGGAATGAGTCGAATTGATGACAGCGTAATATATCATTTGATTTACAAAATTCAAAGCATTTTCCACAAACCCACAACAACAAAAGTTCATCTCTGTATGTGCGCCAAACCCAAAAAAACTCATCTTTGCATCAAATAAAATGAACATCAAAACAAAATTTCTCCAAAACAGACGATCAAAAAGCAAGGAGGGAAGATTTGACTTATTAAACAAAATGTAAGTGATGTATTTTCTTATTGAACTTAAGGTTATTTTAAAATTGTGTATGTTGAATTTAAATTTAATTTTTTTATTGATTTTTGTCTTGATGACGAATATGTTGATTTTATTTGATTATGAATGTAACATGTCTGTAATGTGGGTAAAAATATTTGATTTTTAGAGAAAAAAAAAATTAAGAACAATATATTAGGGTTTATGAATTCGATTATGTATGAAAGTTGTTTAAAGAAATGTCAACAGCGTGGTTTTTTGAGTTACCCGATGAATAAAGTCTGCTTCCAATTATTATTACCAAGGGGTTTCAATGAGTTTGTCCAAATTTAAGGCTGTGTAATTGATAAAAATAAAGTTAAACAAAAGAAAAATAATTTGGAGGCACATGTTTTGGGCATGTCATTGACACACACGATTTACAGTTTTCTGATCAACTTTATCTATAACATATTGCTAAAAGAAATTAAAATTGAGGGTGTGGACCAAGACGTGTGGTTCATAGTTTCTGGTTGAAATTATCGATTCTCTACCTTAAATTTAGGCTAATCATGAGGTTGAAATTTGAGAAAGACAAGAAAAAGGAGGAATTCAAACGTTGTCAACTTTGTGACTAATATTTTAATAGTCATTGACAAATAACTACTAATGCTCTAATGAATACAATTGAGACTACGAACTTTGAGGATGTATCGATTGAGAATGTCGTACAGTTGATGTTATATGTTATCAGCAAGTGATTTTTTTGCATGCAGAGTCTTACCGAGGTCGTGACTCTTGGTTGATACAGTTCGTCGAAAAGGATTTTGAAGATTTCAACAATTACATGTTGGGGAACGAAGCATAAAAGATAACATTTGGTTGCCTTCAAAACGCTATTTTTGCTAAAGATACGAAGTTTATCAACGATCACCCCTTTAATCTAAATCACATAAAGGAGGCCTATAACTTTAATAAGATTCATTTGACATTTCATGTGTGTCTCTCATTTATTTTTATATTAATTTGTTTTACATTTTTAATTTACTATTTATTTTTAAATTATACATTGTATGTATGCATGTAGGTATGATGCCAATAGGCAATTTTGTATTTTGGAGAGGAAGTCTATGGTTCTAAGTCCTCATGTCAGCGGATGTCAATGACAAGTATTACATTATGTCATGGTTTCACATGAGAGAGATGACTCATGATGGACTAAAAACTCCTTTATGTGATGTTCTTAGGGATATAATAAATTCATAAAATTTCGTGCACATACTAGCACTCGAAGCCATTAGGCCTTAAAAGAAATTTGTTATACCCTTGATAACATCACATAAGTGGTTTTTTGGTCTATTATGGGTCGTCTCTTCTATGTGGAACCTGAACATAATCTAGTACTCGATGCTAACATTTGCTAATGTGAGAGCTTGAACTAGGGACTTATACTTTATGATTGCAATATGAATACTACTTGAGATTAGTTCAGGTGGTATTCATGTTGAAGTCGCAAGTTATAAGTCTCTAGTTTAAGTCCTCATGCTAGCGGATCCTAGTAATAAGCACTATATTACATCTAGATTTTACATGAGGGAGATGACTCATAGTAGGTCAAAAAAAACCTTACGTAATATTCTCAAGGGTATAACAAATTCTTTCCAAGATTCAATGGTTCGTGTGGTAGTATGTATATGAAATTCCGCATCAATAAAAAAACCTTTACGTAATGTTCTCAGGGGTATAATAAATTCTTTTCAAGATTCAATACATTCGGGTGCTGTTATGCATACAAAATTTTACATCAACAATTTTAAATACAGAACATCATCATAATAAGTATAATACATCCTGTTTAAATCATAGAAACAAATAATCAATCTTGTTTATTTCAAATAAAAATTTTCCTCCTAAAATATTACAAAATTTCTCATGAAAATAAATCATCGTAGTTTATAAAACATCCAAATATATTCAATTTTTAAACACATTTCAAATTTTGAATGAAATAAATACATCAAAGGTTTGAGTAAATCTCAGTGGACTTAATGAACGCTAATAGTGAGTCGAGAAAAAATAGATCTTCCTAAAATATTACTAAGTCTTGATATAGCCACTACCATTTCAATCATTTAACCACATTCTCAACAACTTGAAATTATAGAGTAAGAGGGGTGACTATACAAAAGTATATTCTGTGAGTAAATCATTACATAAATAAGTACTTTAAATAATTATTTAAGTTAACAAGTTAAAATAAAAATTTCTTATGTAAAACTTGGAAAACATTTAATTAATTTGAAAATATGGCATATAAGATAAGAAAAGATTTAGGTTGTTTTTTTTTTGCTAGCGATTACTCTAACCCTGAGTAATTTTAAGACCATCAGTGAGTTTTCTTTCAAAATAACTGATAATATAAATCAAATCATACTTTGTTCATAAAACAATAATATATATTTTTATTTTATCACTAATATTGGTTTTGAATAGTCACATGATAATACCTACAACTGCTCTCAATATTTCATATAGTGGACCACCTTATATCATATAAATATCACCACTTCTCGAATACGTATCATACCTGTGCAGTTGATCACCTAGACGACCTTTACATAGATTTGTCCCTAAACTACTTTTCTTTAATCACAGTAATCATATCCATACTGGCTCATTGGTCATATCACCTATATGATAATAATAATAATCAAATCTAAGAAAATCATTATTTATAAAGTCATTTATAATGAGTATATAAAGATACCATAAAATCTAGTATTAATCGAATCACATTTGGCCTTATAGGCCACATACAATTATCGAACATATCACAGGCCATACAAACTTCTTAAATAATAATAATAACATATAAGACAATTTAATGGTTATAAAACATGTATTTGAAATAAAAGATTTTTAAAGGAAATAAAATATAAACGGTTCACTCATACTTAGAGAAAGTAAACACTCTTTGATGTTCCTCACTTCGCGTGGTTCCTTCCTTGTGTTATCTATGCTTATTACATGTAGATCAATAAGCATATCAATTTCTATACCTCAATTGTTATCAATATAACCTATATGAAATGAATGCTTATTATACTGGATTTCTTAAGTTGACACCAAACCATTGAGACTTTATCCACTCACGACTATTTATCTGATTTTCACCAATGAAATTCTCTAGTCTTTCTTATTAAAACATCTATTATTTAAATTTTAAACTCAAATCTATTTCTAGCTTACTACCCTATTATAGTCTTCTTGAATTCATTTATATTTTCTTGGCAATCAATCTTCATATAACTCATTCTAGTCTACAAATAACATAATCTAACTCAATTCATAGTTTTTTATTATTACTATTTATGAATATAATTTTAAATAGTAAAACCTATTTTACGATTATAAGTAATCTACAAATAAAGCTCCTAAACATATTAGAAAGCTTACCATAACTCAATTATGTCCTTAGAAACTCATTGGATTCCTCAAAGTGTAAAACCCCAACTTATCTCAAACCCCAAACTTTTCTTTTATGCCATTTCCTAACAAATCCTTAGAAATAATATTAGGTAATAAAATGATAGTATTGTACTTGGAGAAATAAAGGAGGAAAGATTTTAGAAGGGGCAAAATAGATAATTCATGAGGCACGATTTTTTGATTTTTTATTAAATCCAATTTGTTCCTGTATTTCTTTAGAAAATGTCGATACCTTTACTTTACGGATCTACACTTTCTCCTTCAGGTGTCGATACTTTATTAAAAAGGGTCAATCTGGTTATTTTATAATTTTTCCTTCCAACACTCAAGAATCTTTATGTATCGATGTTGAAATGTTCCAAGTTGAAAGTGTCAATACATTCTTTGAAAGCATTGATTTAATCCAAGTCGTAATTCATCCTTCAACTCTCAAAAACTCTCAGTGTATCGATATTGAAATTCTCTGTCTCGAAAGTGTTGACACTTTCTACAAAAGTGTGAATTTGATCTAAGTTATAAATTTTCTCTCTAACTTTTGAGAATTATATACACATCGATATTTTCTTCATAAGATGTCAATACTTTCTTTATTAAGTGTTGACCTCTCTATAAAGTATTAACATTTTCTTCGAAAGTGTTAATGCTTCTTATAATTTAGATCGATACTTCGATTACACTTTACTTATTCTAAAAAATATCATTCAAGCCCCTATATTCAAAGCCTCAAAATATAACTTTTATCAAATTACATATCCAAAATAAACATTTAGCTTCTATATCGTGTTGACTATTTGTTAATTATAAATGTGTATGCTCATGAATACAATGCAAAATGATAATATTATCCTTAAGTTTTAAAGACGAGGTTTATAGTTTTACTCTGTTAAAATAATTTTTTCTTTAAAATTCTATATACCTTATTAACAAAATAAGTAGAGATATAGTTGTCAGATAAAACTCTCTGGCAACTCTATTATCTAATTTTGAAATATAAAATTTTCATTTATACATTGATCTCACTTAGATTGTGTACCCAAGTATAGGTAGTCTTGTTGTAGAATGGTCCGGTGAGTCCAAGTGTCGTAT
>JAVXUL010002698.1:0-12836 GCA_035590515.1 Trichilia minutiflora | reverse complement strand
CTCTTTAACACATTAAAGAGTATTTAATAAGTATAACCATTGCACGTATCAGTTTTGGTCTTTTTCAATATTATCATGAAGGTGCTAGCCCTCTCTCGATAATATTTTAATCTCTCTCTCATGTGAATAAGCGTTAGAGGATCTTGGTGGACCATAAAGGTTCACCGTGACTCAGTCGTGAACTGATGCTGAACACTTCAGCTCCAAATATTTCGATTGCTCATCGACTATGGTTAGTATCTAGTAATGCGCCATAATCCCTAAGTTACAATGAAGAAGTATCTTCATCAAATATTTCATCGATTGCACGTAACGTGTGAGTAATATCCTTCCGTCATCATATCTTGATTGAGATAGGGATTCATGCACTGTCAAAACCCTAATCCCAATTTTCATTCAAATCATCGATCATATGTCAATATTATACTATGGCCATGACTTATAATCAAGACATCATATCGATATTCGATTAGAAACTCGACTCGGACTGGGGCAATGGGAATTCTCAGTCTAATATATCGAGCCAACGAACCTATCTTGATTGTCAATCGAACACCTATATAAATAAAGTATACCCAAATCGATTTCTTGTACAACGCATGATTAGCCCTGGACGTATACACCATATGAAATATATTGTCACACCCCGAACCTAGTCAGCCACGTGGCAATCATCGCGGATCCTAGAAATACATCCTATTACTTAGAATGCACCTTTAGAACCCGCAAGGCATTAGTACCTATTTTCAAACTCATTACTCAACAATAAAATAAAATAAATAAAAATAGAAGATTTTCAATTACATTAACATCAATCTTAATATTTTTATAAAATACAATACATAGTTCTCTTGGCCAAGCCAAATACATAAAATGTCTTTTATTACAAATCATTTTCTAAACAATGGATCATAAAGTAAAAACCTGAGTCGAGTACCTGAAAACTTGCTGAATCACACTTCAACTACGCTATGCCACGCCCGACTACACTATCCTGAAATGAGAAAGTGAGGGTGAGTATTCGAAAAATACTCAGTGAGTAGATAGATAAACAAAACAGAAATCAGAGGCCTGTGGGTTGCTTACGATAAATCCTCGTAATCATAAAACCAATCATAGTGAAGTGTGGCATCATATGCATGACTAGAAAATCAATATCACATCAAATGTGTATAACCCCTCGATTTATAGGATCCCACCCACTCTATTTCAAGCTGTATAGCCGATCTGCAATCCTGGTTGGGGATGTGTGCCTATGTATGATATCCCTCAGTCTATAGGATCTCACCCACTCTATTTTAAGCTGTATGGCCGATTTGTAACCCTGGTCGAGGATACTCTCATAACAGTATAAGACTAGCATACTTTAGCCTGAATATGTGGATCCTACCCATCCTATCTTGGACTGTATGGCTAATCCACACTCTGGGGTCTATTGGATCCCACCCACTCCTGAAGAGCTGTATGGTCAATCCTCACCCATAGATAGTAATTGACATGGCACAAAAAATCATAAATCGTAATCAATGGCCCATCAGGGCAAATCAAATAACTGTTGGCTCACCAGGCCAAAAATATCATCTGTGATTCACAAGGCCAAAACAATAAACAAGACACGCTGGCTCGTAAGGCCAAATCAACAAATATGGCACCCCGATCATTACACTCAATTATGCCACATTCACATATATATAAATAAAATGGCCTCCGCCCTTAAAATCATAATATCATTAAGCATAAGCATAATAGGCCTCCGGCCTCACATTAATGGCAATTTAGGTTTCAAAAAAAACCTATCTATATCACAAACAAGGGGCCCTCCCGACCACCACACAACATATCCAACGCCTCCTTATTTCAGTTATGTATCCATATACATACATTCATATATATATATATCATCTCTAGCATTATATTCATTCAAAAATAACAATAATAGAGACGAAGGGAAAGGAACGTGTCCACTCACAGTCCTGGGGTGGGAAACCACCCTCCCGGTATCCTCCTCGCGATGGAGATCCTCCCGTCTCAGCTGCCGCTCCTGGATACACATGCCAACACATATTCATGATCTGAACAAGTGTGCGTGCATGATATAATGCATGCTTATGCAACTCTCGCACTCTTCTCTCTCTCTCTTTTCTTTTTCTCTCTCTAAATATATAGCCCTTCATAACCCCCGTTCCTAGAACTCGTCTTTCTCATCACTTTTAGCATCAATAGCTGTCAAAGCCTTTTAATCTATCGATACCGATGACAAATTAGAAAACCCCCAATTTTTAGGGTTTCATAAACAGTAACCCTAAAACCTATTCTTGCGATTCATGCACATCAAAGGCTTAAAATAGAGAAATGAGCTAAGGGATAAACTTACCCAAGATGGTAGAAGTGTTTTGAGTCCCTCTTTGCTCGATTCTCGTACTCGACTACTGTTCACCATCACCTTTTCTTCATGATTTCTCGCAAACCATCGTGTGAATCTTCGATCAGAGGGGATTTCTAGGTTTTGGTGTTGATTCTCAGTTCATAGGAATTGAAATGGCGAAGTTTCTTGGAGAAATAGGGAAGATCAGCTCACTGGCATGAGAGAGAGTATTTTCTGCTATTTCTGGTAGAGAGAGAAGCAAAGAATTTGAAAATGGGGAAGACGACCTGTCCCCGAGCATAAATGCTATGAAATCCCCAAAGGTGTCGATACGTTTCAAAACATATCGATACCTTTGGTATTTCTCCTGTAACATATCGATACGTTTGCCTCAATGTTTCGATACCTATGACCAAAATACTGTTCATAAACCTTCAGGGTGTGGATACCTTCCTTAACATATCTACACCTTTCGTCGCAAGCAGGCTTCATCACCGTCACCAACGTGTCGATACACTTTGCCAACGTATCGATACGTTTGGCATAGTTCACTATTCATCATACTTCAAGGTGTCGATACCTTTGGTGAAAGGTATCGATACCTTTGGCCCCAACAGTAAACGTATCGATACCTTCCTTCAAGGTGTCGATACCCTTGGCCTCAACCTCAACGTATCGATACGTTTCTCCAAACGTATCGATACCTTTGCTTCTAGTCCTCCTTCCGAGGACTACAATTTCAATTGGCCATAACTTTTAGCTCAGATATCCGCTCGAAACCCATAATATATCAATGCGAAGCTCTCTCCGAGCTCTACAAAAATGACATGGAACTTTTTCTCAATTAGAGATGCTTTTGGGGTCAAAAATCCAGATCTTTCTTATAAACTCATATCCTACACCAAAATCTTATTCAAGACATCTCCTTTAAGTTTTATACCCTCTCGTGCACAATCTAATCACGAAGACATGCATGAACACTCTTGAGGAATTTACTATTATACCCATAATGCTAAGGGACGGGTTTCACATGATTGATCTTCAACCCTCATGCCTATTGGATTTCATCCACCCTATTTTATAATGTATAGAAATCCTCATCATTAAAAAGTTAACAACAATGGCTCATAAACCTAAAATAATAAAATTGTTATACACAAGACCAAAATTAGTAAGTCATGGCTCATAAGACCAAATCAAGTAAATCATGACACATAAGACCGAAATCAATAAGTTATGGCTCATAAGGCCAAGTCAAGTAAATCATTGCACACAAGTCCAAACAATGAATTCATATTATAAAATATTAGCACTTTAACCACATTCGTCAAAACCTATCGTTCAATGAAACTCATAATATATGTGGCCATCTAGCCTCAAGAATCCAAAATCAAATATACCATAACTAATAAAAGATCATCAATAGATAAGTAATCATAGTTGGCCTCCGATCTCATATATATATATAAGCAACCTATTACAATCATTATCTAAATCTACTGTAAACAACGAATTCTATAATCGAGATACCCTTGCCTACACACAAATATCCATAAAGTTTCACAACCTGTTACATAATATAGTATATTCATCTTCATGGTCCTCATTACTTATTTATTAGATAAATATCCTATTTTCTCTCTCTTTCTTTCTCTCTTCACATAGTCAACTCTCTGGCTACCACCATCTTCACTCATCAAATAGTTATTTTTAAATTTTTTAATACCATAATACACTTAAACATCCTAATATATCGATCTAATTGATAAATTATATTATACCTAAATTCTAAGTTTTCAAAAATAATAACCCTAATAATTCTTTTTCTGATTTATATATAATGATAGCTTAAATTGTAAGAATAAGTTGAGGGGTGTACTTACTATTAGAAATATGTCCTAGACTCAATCGTGTCACACGGGTCAGATATATTATCCATAATAAATATATCTTGATAATTAATTATAAATTATTTATAATTAATTATAAATTATTTATATTTAATTATAAATGGCATTCACTATCATTTTGTATTTCTTTAATTGTGCTTTAATGATTATTATAATAATGTAAAATGATATCCCGTGATGTATTATGTGTCAAGACTCTATCCACAATATATTGTGGATATGAGAACAGAGTCTATGATTTAAATGCATCCGAATAAGTTCTCAATTGAGGTAATTTTATCGGGGACAATGACATTGCATGATTGGCATATTTTGTTGCTACTAATGATTAGTATACGATGTCAATAATTGGGTGACAAGTCTCATGTCACAAAAGCATAAATATGGGTAGTATATTTGTGAACATATTACTGAATATGGTCAAACGTGATGAATCACATGAACGATAATCCACAGTCAATGATTCATCACACAGCCGTATTAGTGTACCACTAGTCCCTTGACCTGAGATATCACGGCTGCTATCTACAGTGAGGTACATCGTTCACTTGTGTATATTATACTGGGCTAGCCATGCCTAGTGAAAGAAGCTTGATGGTAATATGTTCTTATTGTACAAGAACAGGTGATGATCAAGATAGAATCTGCTGGCTCAGATTATTGAGCTTGAGATCCTAGACAGGAATGTCATACACAGGGATTAAAATATCTGGTCAGAGTACGTGCTTTCTAAAAATGAGTTTTTAGATACACGAATCCCATTTATGATTGATTTTCTAATCCTATGATCGAATTAGAGGTTTGACGACTTTATGGCCTGCACTCGATCGGGAGTCGACAATAGAAAGACTTTACTATACGTAAATACGACTATATGGGTTTATCCAAAATTATATTCTCTGTGTTCTAAGAGTCATGATATCTTGTTAGAGGTCACTCATGATCATTGAGAAATTCGACTACAATGAGTTATATCGAAGTGATGTGAAAGTGTTCATATCTGCTCATGTCTAGTTCACAGTGAACCCAAAGGATCACACACAATAACCGATAGACGACGATGGTTAAAATAAATATCATTAAGCCTGTTAATAATATTTCATATTGATAAAAATTAAATTGCTCTGATACATTGATCGGTAGACAATTTTATTCTGTAATGTAAAGAATAAAATCTCTTAGTAATAACGCACTAGCACCCGTATGTCAAGGGATGTTTCAATAATTTTATGAAATACCGTAAATATGATCTATGAACAAATGAAAGGCACATATGATATTTTACATATATATATATATATATATATTCATTAATAAATTTATTTATTAATAATTAAATAATTAATTCTTTAATATTAGATTAAAGAATTAAATATATATGTGGATATGGATATATAATCTATTATTATGGTTTGACTTAGTTTGACTTAGTCAAATTATTATTAATTATTATTGTTAAGTGTAATAATAATAATTAATATATTTAATATTTATTCTTTCTATATTTGTTATTATTAGATAATAACAAATATATTGTAAAATTGTTTTTAAATTGTTTTTCAAATCCACCAATGAAATGCTTTATGTTGTTATTTTCTAATTGGTTATAATACATTCATGACATGTGATTATATTTGCCATTTTGGATTCTACCCGTAAAGCATTTATAGTGAATTGCATTGGTTTTACTTTTATATTATTAATCTTTTTGCTTTTTCATTTGCTTGGCAAATAACACACGTCCAAGTGTATAAATGAAAAGAAAAAGAATTGTTTTATTTTCTTTTAAAAACATTAATATACGATGAAGGAAGAGAGGAGCTGGGGGTGACTATTGTTTCTTCTTCCTCTTCTTCGGTCTTGAAAAACAACAAAAGCTTTAATGGTGGATTTGAAAGGCCATATTTATATTTTGAATAAAACCTAGAGAAAGAAAAGGAAAAGAAAGAAGTTAAAAATGAAAATGAGTTTCTATGGTTGTCAAGTTTCCATATATGCCTATCTACATTTTCTGTGTGTGTGTGTGTGTGTGTGTGTGTGTGTGTGTGTGTGTATTTTGAAGCTTAAGGCATCATTAATGTCTTCTAATATGTTTTCCAGAACCATCGTCTTTGATTTGGCGTGTGGATACGCCTGGAGGCCATTTGGAGCTGAGTGGTTACCCGGATGCCTTTATTTGATATGGTTTTGTAATATATGTTAATGATTTTTATGAAAAGAAAATTTTTAAATGTATTGAAGCAAGCATATGTTCTTTAAAGATCCTTAAAGGGTTTTATGTTTAAAAGAAATTTTTAAATTTGTTAACCATGTAAACCACTTCTTACAAATGGTATCAGAGCCACTAAAATCTAATTTTGTTTGTGCTTTAATGATTTGGTTATTGGAAGATGATGGAATGATAAATGAGGATGGTGGCTTGGTGGTTGTTGCCTTGGTTGGTTGGTTAAGTTGTTAAGTGTGCCTTTATGCTCTCAATATAGTTATGTTGTTGATGTAAACAAGCATGATTAAATTAGTTTCTTATGCTTCATGTGAAGAGCATGTTATGTTTGTGAAAATGAATTTGCTACAAAATGTATTTATATGGCAAAATATTTCGTATATGTCTATATATGCCCACATGTGTTATTTTCATTCATTTATGTGTTTTTAAATGTTTTTGGAAATATTTGACATGTCGGGATCAATTTTGATTCAGTGTGGAATGTTGTGATATATTCTGGAAATTGGTTTCATTGAAAACATTAAACAAAACATAAGAAAATTAATTTTTTCATTAAACAGGGATATATGTGCAGGGGGGCTATGGGGCACGTATGCCCTACCCGCCAGTCTTCCTGTTAGCAGATAGGCGCGTGTATGACACGCCGTCCACCTGCTGGCTTGAGCGCCCCAACCGCCTGCATTCCTTTGTTCTTCCGTTATCGAAAATCTGTTTTTGCATGCCGACTTCCAATGCACCCTAATTCAATTTTTAAGTGATTTTGATTCTTAATTATTGAATTTTATTAACAATGACAAAAATGGCACACCAACCAAGGTTGGTCTCGATAAGAGGTATTTTTGTAATTTATCCTTTAGGGACTAAAATGCAAAATTTTGAATTGGTCAAAATTTTCACCTATGAATAATTTCTTATTCTTAAAATGTTTTCATGAGCCACAATTCTCACAAATGACTAATTTGATTAGTATTTTCTGTTATCAAAATTTTAATTATTGAATTAAGATTTTTGGTTAGAAATTGTTCCGATCGAGCAAAAAATGAAAATTACTCTAGATTAATTATTTTGAATTAATCTAGAATTAATAGGATTCTAGTGGAAGTAATTAAATTAATTGATATTGTATTAATGAAATGGCCTCCATCAATAAATTAATTTGTCAATTGTTTAGATTGATTTGATCAATATATAATGGATTAAAATTTAGAATTTATATATTGATATTTATTTTTAAATTCCATTACTAACTTTTTATTAAATAATATACATAATGATGTATATTAAAAGAGACCTAAATGAATCTTCCTATAAATATTAGGCTTAAACCTTCCAATGCAGTCAGTAGGTTATTTATTTTTCTGATGGGTCAAATGAAGGCCCTCACAGGGAGTGGTAATCTAGTTGACCTGCTTCATTATAAAGTACGTTAGGCTTCTAATAACTATCAGGTGAGAGGTCTGATTGTATCTCTATATTTGAAAACATATTGGGGTCTGGCCTAACTAGGTTAAAGCACCAATAATTGTCAAGTGAGGTGTCTAAGACCTAGAGGTTGATTGATCATATCTTATAAAGGGTTACAAATAGAAAAGAGTTTCTAACTTATTGGGCTTATCGTACTAATAACTGTCAGGTGAGGTTCGATGAGTTCAATAAGAACTTGATCACCCATGAAACTAAAATGTGATTTCAGTTGTGCCTATCTAAGGGAGTATAGGATTTATTTTAAGTAATGGGAGTACTATTTAGTTTAAAGTCCAAAACTGAATAGTTTGATATTTCAATAAATACATACTGATATATATTAACTGTCTTGCTAATTGTACAAATAGATATTTAATCCAGTGATACTAAAAAATGTTTAACCCTCTTTTAATATTCTTAAACACTCATAGTCTATCTACACCTCATATTAAGGTCTGATAAAAGAGTCTCAGAATTGTTTTGGATTCTGAATTATTGGATGACATTCTTTTAGGATCGATGCCCATGATCCTTTCTAAAATATTTTCATCTAAAGAAAGATAGAACTTTCAACAATAGAAAGATATAATCTTAAAGTAAGATTATATATGTTGGTTCCTATGAGTAATAACTTATTGGCCTAACATAAAAAGTATATTAGATTTCTATGAAATCTATTTTTCTTTAGTAAAATTGTTTGGAGAGAGCTCAAAAGCTAGTTAATATGAATTATCAAAAGCATTATGTCAAATGAGGTTTAATGAGGGAATAATTTTAAAATATCATCTTTTGAAGATAGTAAACCGTATGAGGCAATTGGGTACCTTCGGGCTTGATATGGATCATTCATTGTAGACTGATTTTATATTTCAGTCTCTCCCTTATAGTTTTGAGCTGTTCTAAGCAATGTATAGTTTGACTGTACAAGAACAGATCCTCTCTGAATTGTTGAAAGAAATAGTATCTTTTAACAAAAGAAGAGAAAAAAAGGGTAAAACTAATGATGAGTGTTTTTTTCATAAGCAGCTTGATCATTGGAAGAGGAATTATCCTCTTTACATAATAGTCTGAGTATAAAAGAAAATACAAAGTACATTTTCATGTCATGTTAATAAAATAAAATGAGTTAATTGTTAATTCATATTCAAATTTTGAATAATAGATTCAGATGCCACTTCACCTATATGTATACCAATACAAGCCTTTTAGAGTAAAAAGTTACTCTAGAAAGGTGCAATGTAGTTGATGATGGTCAATAAAGCAATAGTTGCTATCATATAATCAAGAACAAGAAAATTGGTTTTGTATACTGGTCATACTTTATATTGTATAAAGTAGTATATTGTGGTACAGCCAATAAAATATTTTATCTGTCAATTAAATGTGTAAATTTGTTTACATATTTAATTTGATGGATATAAATATAATATGTATTTGAAAAATAAAATGATTGGCAATGACTTGGATATAAATTATTTATATATTCTTGATGTATAAGATATTATCATGACAAATACTATTGATAAGAAAATATCTATGTGGTCTATTTAAAGAAATGGTTAGATGTAATTTCTCTTTCTTTATAACCTTTAATCAAGGATTATTCTTGATATAGTTATGTGTACTTAGTGAAGTACAAATTAAATTCTTTTCAAATGTTCAAAGAATTCTTAATACAGTTATATGTACTTAGTGAAGTACAGATTGAATTCTTTTCAAATGTTCAAAAAATTTAAAGCAAAAGTAGAGAAAACAATATAAAGGTATGAAAATGCTACGATCAGATCGTGGTAAGATATTCTTGAATATTATCTATAGGTCAATGGTTTTGTATCTCAGCAGATTCTTCATTATACTTTTTAGTGTAATAGTATATTAAAAGGAGGAATTATACTGTATTTGATATAGTACGATCAATGACGAGTCTTATGAATTTACCAACATATCTTTGAGGATATTCCCTCCAAACCACTATTAACTTTTTGAACAGGACTTTATCCTAAATAGTTTTATAAATTTCATATAAGATGTGATATAAGAAACTATGTGAGATCCTAGAAAGGTCAAATTATAAGATACCTTAATGATAGTTTAAGATATTTGTTCTACTTTCAGGCTGGTCAAAAGGTTTTGATTAGTTGACACGCACAGGTCCTATAGAATCAGTTTATAGAGAAACGTGGTGTAGGTAAAAAAACCACGCTTTCAGAAGAGTTTAAAGAGCTTGTTGAAGACTAATCTCAGATGGATAAGTCTGTTAATGTAGATGAACTAGCTCATTATGATGGACTTGTTCAATCTAAATCTTAGTTCTCTGTAGACAATAATCTTCATAGATTTTCTAAAATTTCATATTCCCTTGAAGGTACTGTTTCCTTTCTAATAATGATTTTGAATCATTTATGATAGGATAGGGTATACAGTGAGAAAATTCTAGAACCTACGAAGAAATGATATTGAATATCAAATTCTGACTGAAATGGACTCCATGTATGCTAATTAAGTGTGATCACTTATTGATATACCAGAAGGAATTGTTCTTATCCCTTATAAATGGGTTTATAAAAGAAATATTAGCATCAATAAAAGGTAAAGACTTTTAAAGCTAGATTGGTGGGAAAAGGTTGTACTTAAAGACAAGGTGTTGTCTCTAAGGGCACTTTTTCACCAATGGCTATGCTAAAGTCGATTCGGATATAACTTGCTTTTGCAGCTATTTATGACTATGAGATATGACAAATGGATGTAGAGACATCATTCCTCAATAATTTTGTTGAGAAGGTCATACATATGAAGCATTTTATAGAGTTTGCTTTAATAAATAATCGTAATATGTATGAGTTACATAAATTCATTTATGGATTAAAACAAGTTTTTCAGAAAATGGCTTATATGATTCGATAATGTAGTCAAATCAGTTGACTTCATTAAGAATGTTGATGAACCTTCTGTCTACAAGAGAAACATTATAATACCATAACATTCCTTATGTTCTATGTAATTGACATATTACTAATAGGAAATGATATGGGTATATATAATAAAATTAAATTGTGATCGTCTAATATGTTCTCCATTAAGGATTTGGGAGGCATGACTTATATTTTGAACTTTCATCTTTATAGAGATAACAAAAAGGGAATAGTAGGTCTTTCCCAAATATATACATAGAAAAGATACTGAAAAGTTCAGTATGGCAGATTTCAAGAATATGTTCTTACATTGTAGTCATGGATTCATTTCTCATACTAGATGAAACTGAGGACTCGAGTCAACTAAATATGTATGTAAAGATTTTCTTACATACTCTATTATATGTATAAGACTTGATATTTGTTATGTCATAATTGTTATGAGTAAATATCAAGCATACATTGGAGAAAAGCATTTGACTACTGTCAAAAGGAATCCTTAAGTACTTGAAAAGCACTGAGGATATATTTTTGATATATGGAGGGAGTGTATAAACAATAAAAGGTTACATTTATTCTGATTTTCGATCAGAGGTGGATGATAGAAAGTCTACATTTACATATTATAAATGCTGAATATATCACTACTTTTGAAGTCGTGGGCAAGGTTGTCTGGTTCCGTGAGTTCATGAGAGAACTCATAGTGGTTCCATCCATTAATTATCTATTAACTATGTACTATGATAATAATGGAGTGATAAGAAACCTTGGTCTCACCAGAAGTCTGTATATATTTAGTATAAGTACCACTTGAAAAGGGTGTTTATATTAGATAAACACCTAATTGTGCAAGAGACTCCGTCAGTGATAAACGTGATGGATCCATTCACTAAGCCAGTCACACAACAGCAACTGAGTCACCATCTTGAGAAGATGGGTATAAGATACCATAGTGATTGGTTCTAGTGCAAGTGGGAGTTTATTGGAGATATGTCCTAGACCCAATTACGTTACATGGGTCAGGTATATTATCCATAGTAAATATATAATCGTAATTAATTATAAATTATTTACGATTAATTACAAATAGCATTTTATTATCAATTTGTATTGTTTCAGTTGCGCTTTAATGATTATTATAATAATGTAAAATGATATCCCGTGAAGTATTATGTGTCAAGACTCTATCCACAATGTGTTGTAGATATAAGAGCAGAGTCTATAATTTAAATATATCCGAATAAGTTTCCGATTGAGGTAATGTCATTGTCCCCAATGACATTGCGTGATTGGCATGTTTTGTTCTTACCAATGATTAGTATACAATGCTAATAGTTAGGTGACGAGTCTCATGTCACAAGAGTATAAACATGGGCAGTATGTTTGTGAACATATTACTGAACATGACCAAAAGTGATGGATCACATGAGCGATAATCCGCAATCAATGATTCATCAAACAGCCGTACTAGTATACCATTAGTCCTTAGACCTGAGATATCACAACTTCTATCTACAGTGAGACACATCGTTTACTTGTATATATTGCAATGAGCTAACCACACCTGGTGAAAGAAGTTTGATGACAATGTGTTTTTATTGTATGAGAACAGGTGATGATTAAGATGGAATCTGCTAGCTCAGATTATTGAGTTTGAAATCCTAGGTAGGAATGTCATACACGAGGATTGAAATCTCTGGGCAGAGTACGTGCTCTCTGAAAATGAGTTTTTAGATACACGGATCTCGTTTATGATTGATTTCCTGATCCTATGATCAAGTTAGAGGTTTGACGACTTCATGACCTACACTCGATTAGGAGTCGACAATAGAAGGACTTTACTACATGTAAATACGACTATATGGATTCATCCGAAATTATATTCTCTGTATTTTAGGGGTCATGATATCTTGCTAGAGGTCATTCATGATCATTGAGAACTTCGATTATAAGGAGTT
>JAVXUL010002687.1:0-12836 GCA_035590515.1 Trichilia minutiflora | reverse complement strand
ACACCATAATCTTACTCAAGACACATTCTTCAAGTTTTATACCCTCTCGTGTATAATCTAAACACGATGACATGCACAGGAATGCTTGAGGGATTTACTATTAGGCCCATAATACTAAGGGACAGGTTTTACACTATAACCATTTATTAGTCCTACTGGCACTAGCTATGTAGACATCCACATATTTCTTTCTTTTATTATTTTATTTATAATATTTAGTAAGCTCATTGATTAACTCTAGAAGAGTACGCTTAATAGATTCAAATTGTAATTTGTTATAAACGATTTATAGCTTAGAGGGAGGAGCTAAAGATGACATTCACTTTGAGGCAGTCAATCATAAGCACACATCAAGTGTCAAGCTATTTGATGATATCTATCATCTTAATGACATAATCATCAGATGGGACCCCCTTCTTAAACCCCATATTGAATAAAGTCGCACACATCTCGTGCTTTAAAACTCTGAAGTTTTCTTTATAGAGTTCTTGTAAGGATTTCAAAATATCATATGCCAATGATATATTCTTATATTTAATTTGCAACTCTCTATTCATAGCAACTAGTATGTAGAGTCGTACTTTATAATTATGGATATACCACTTATGAAAGGCATCTTGCTCTTTTAAGGAAGCATTAACCTTTAATAACATAGGTATCTTGGCCTCTAAGATATATTTAAGATTTTTAACTCAAGAACTATTTTAAAGTTTCTTAAGCAGTTTTAAAGTTTAGTCTTATTAAGATATAATTGTCCAGGATTTTAAGGAAGATGTTTAAAGACAACATTTTTAGGATTATTAAGAAACCCCAAAAGACTTAAAAAGATAGTTTGTTAATTTATTGAATCATAAAACAAATTCAATAGTTGAATACATTTAATAAACATAATCACATCAACTCCTACTATCTTATTGAAATCCCACACTCTATAATATAGGACTTAAATGTTTTGTTTGTTTTAGAAAAATAGTGGGGAATCAAATTCTCATCTAAATCAACTGACTTTATATAATAGAAATATTGGACAATTAACTTCATTGAGTAAAGAACTCTTTCTTTTTTGTATTATATACAAGGGTCGATTCATTTCCTTTATCCTAGTTTCAGATACCTCATATAATAGAATCTTGGTGTCTTACACTAGTTAACTAAAACTACTGTACTTTCTCTAATAGTATTCTCATCCCGACCTTATATAATAGAATCTTGATCAAAACTTGAATACAATTGAGAACTAGATCAGTCCAATTCAATTATATAAACCCCACACCCTTCATATAATAAAAATCTTAGAGTAGAAAATTTATATCTAAGAATTATTAACTATGCCACAATAGGAGACATAGATATAATAATTACTTAAGGAGATTATCAAACTCTTGCTCATATCTCACATGTTAACTCTCTTAACTCAGATAGTTTTCTCAAAATTATCTATTAAGGCTAAACACTTAAAATAATAATTATTCATTTTATGAACAATTATCTTCCTTTATGCACATATACACATATATATTATATGTACACTTATATATATGTATAATTGGGTTTTTCTCGGCATGTCACCATAATTTACATGTTCTACAGGTAATCATTGGCAACTAGAATTAGGTTACTAGTTACAAGTAGCTTATTACTTGTTTGAGTTTACTATTTACCTACTCAATCAATGTTACTTATCTCACAAGTAATCTCATCGCTTGCTTGGTTTGGATTATTTATCTTATCAACCTAATGATTGACAAGTCATACTCGTCTCACACATATGGATATTAATGATTTGATTTATTGAATTGCATGTTTGGTTTGGCTTACTCGATACTTAGTGGCCAAATTGTTTCACTTGGCTAGAATTACTTTTTTTACAAATAACATTGTTGCTTGTCAAATTAGTTAAACTTGTCAAACAAGTTAAACTAAATTAATTAGGCTAACTTAAATTACATTTAAACTAAATGTCAACATAATCATATTTGAAACCCAAAAATTAAAGCAAAGTCAAGGTTAGCTACAAATGTATAACATTTATCAATAAATTTATCAAAAATACTTGACTATAATTTAACTTATGAAATCATTGAATGTTAACAAATTTTCTATTAATAATTTGACTTTAGAAAAATACATTTATGACATCTTTTTTGCATCACATGCATGATATCATAATCTATGCATTTTCATTATACATACAGACATATATACATATTAACCTAATTAATCTCATTAATTAGAAAAGTCATTAATGAAATATTAACCTAATGTTAATCAAATTAACATTATTCTTAGTTTAATCATTAACCCATCTCAGTAATTAATTAATAAACAAGTAATTAATTAATAAACAAGCAATTAAGCAAAATTAATACTTAATTAAGCTTTTCATCAATGGCCGGATCACACTAGCTACCTTAATGATAATTTTAAACAAAATCTAACATTAATCACATTAATTAATGATCATTCAACATGCTTAACATTTAAGCATGCATTAATATCATCAGACATAACACTTACGCGTTGATTAAACATAAATGCATAGCATTAATCATTAATACATTAAAGCACAACATTTGTGAAATAAACTGATTATGGTCAAGCATCAAGGGGGTGTTTTTCATGTTCATTCAATTTCATCTTATAAAATTAACATATTTATGACATCGATATCATCATATGATACATCTAATCCAATTAGAACTATAAATGATGTACTATTGATCATCTTCTCTACTATGACACTTAAGGAATATTTTTTTTTTTGGAAAAAACACTTAAGGAATATGAAAAACTTTATTTCTCCATAAACCATAACATGCTTCAATCATCAAATCCAAGTAGCCATAATATAATCCAAGCTTTAATCAAGTAAATTCATAACCTAATCTATGCTCTGATACCATTTAAATAGGTTGATTTTTGCTTAATGTTTTAGCTAGGGTTTTAGCAAATTAAACAAATGTTTTAGGGTTTATTTGCTCAAATTAATCAAGATTAATTAGAGAATGACTAAAGTTTAGCCATTGATTGATGAAGAACATCTTAAAAATTATAAAGCCTCTAAGAATCATAATCCTAAATGCCTTAATCTTGGTTGGTCATGTATTAGAGAGAGAGAGAGCTTGATGTTTTCCTTTTCCAACTATTAAAAATTATGAAAATTCTTAATTCAATTGAAAATTGACCGTTTTATACATTATTGCACCAATTACTTAAATGCCCCCATCAAATGAGTAGATGGCAAATAAGTCTTAAAGATTATCAAATAAGCTTTGTAATAGTTAAACCCAACATGATAAGTTTATCCACATTAAACTCTTTAATGCCAAACTTTTCCTAAAGCTAGTCAAATAACTTTTGATCAACTTTTAATTATTTTCATTTATATTTCCTAATATTAATGGAATATTGTAACTTACATTAACTTATAATTACAGCTCTCAAGTCCATAAATGTATAACCCATTTATATTTTTTGATAAATTATAGCACCAGAGTGCTATCTCTCTTGGTAGATAAAAATTATTTCTTCTCTTTCTTTTTTTTGCAAGACTAAACATATGGTTATTGATTGTAAACTCTTAGGTTCACTGTGGTATCAACCATAAGCCTACCTTAGATTTCTTCTTAAAGTATATCCATAAACTTAACGACTATGGTAAATATCTAGCAATAAGTCATTATACCTAAACCACAATGAAAAAAATATTCATCAAATATTTTATAGCTGATTGTATGTACCATGTTGATAATATTAGTGGTGTCTAACGGGCCGGTTCGGCCCGTGAACCGGACCGGACTGGCCCGCCAGATATCGTAACCAAACCGGCCCGAACTACTGTTCACACAGTCCGGGCCGGTTTCGGGCCTATATGGACGGCCCAGAACTGGAACCATTACTATTCACATCTGATTCCGGTCTGGTTCCATATATCTCGAACCGCTGAACCGGCCCGGCCCGGCCCGTTTCGCCTCCTGGTTCGGGCCGGTTCCATTAAGTTGGAACCGACAAACCGACCCGACCCGGCCCGAACCCGCCAATTCAGGCCCGTTAGACACCTTTAGATAATATTCTTTTATTTATCTAATCCTAACTAAATTATGGTTCACAGGATGTCAAAAATCATAAACTCAATATTCTTTTAGACTATCAATCATTATGCATTGAACTTGTCACTATGAAACTCTTTTGTGTGACTTATTTTGAACTTTTCCTAGAGATTTTACTTTAACCATTTATTAGTATCTAACTGAAAACTCGAATCCAGATTGAGTCAATAAAACCTTAAGATCTTATATATTAAGTCAACGGATCTCATCTTAACAGTCATTTATACCCAATATAAACAACGCATGATCAAATTGGCTTCTTAATAAGACATAATTAGTCTTATATTAATACATCTTATAAATCATATGCATCTATATCAAATAACAATTATGATGTCTATGGTCAAAGGATTACTTCACAATTAGTATAATAAAATGATAAATCATTGATTACATATATTTTATGTGATTTATTATTTCTTTAATCATATTTAAAAAATAGTTCTCTAACTGTTAATTTATACTAATATCCTTATGACATGACTTTTATTATTATCCGTACTAATAACATGTCATGATATTCATCAAAGATATTCAATATGCCTACTATATGATATCGATACCTAGTCAATATTACTTCAATCGAACATAGTTTAGATAATCAAATTATCTAGGCCATTCATTTGCATACTCTGTTCATTAGTACGATTACAAAGAGGAAGCAACTTACACATATGAATAAGAAATTATTTCTTTATTAATGAATATTTATAGTATATATTACACAATGTGATTAAATATAAAATATCATAAAATCAACAACACGAATGATTTATAGGAAAAATAACATTGAGATTTATATCACTAAATTATGTGTTGGTATACTCTTTATTGAGGTCTTGGATTAAGCATGGAGTCTAAAACATGGTAAGGAATTTTTCAGTACACCACATGAATTGAACTCACCCAATAAACATGTGAATGACACTATTAAATATGAACTCAACTTGTATCAATGCCATATTTCACTATTTTGATTAGTCTCGATAAAAGCTTTGAAGGATGCTCCCAAATGTTATATTCATCACCTTCATTTGCTTATTTGTCTAAAGGTGTACTATGCTATTATATTGCAAGACTGAACTAAATTAGTACCATAACCCTTTCCAAAATATACTAAGAAATCAATTATTTTGATTATAAGTGATGGTTTTGAAGACCCAATGTAGTTCGATTATCTTAGCAAAGAATAACCTCACCATAATTGATGCATATATGGTTCTCTTGTATGATATAAAAAGTGCCATCTCGGCAAATCTATCAACTATAACAAAAAATAAGTCAATGCCACCTTAGGTACATAGTAATCCAAGAATGATACCTATAAAAGTCCTTTCATATGTTATATAGCACGAATAATAGCTTATATAACCCTCTATTCTACATTATCCCCTTAGTCATTTGACATATATAACATTGCTCGACTAGACCTAAAGCATGTATATCTCGGATAAGCTTCTTACTTAAAGATAAATTAGGATATATAGTTGATTAGCCTTTATCAAAAAACCCATGAGAAAGGTGATAATCCTCAACTGTACCTTTGTCTTTTATTTTAGCCCAAATTTTATTAGATTCATCATCTTCAAGGTAAAACTCCTTTACACACTGAAACTTTATCACCTCAACACACAATGTGGTAATGGTAGTGACTCGTCTACATAATGCATCCACTACCTTATTGACTACTCCCAATTTGTGTATGAGTATATAAGAAAACTTTTAAAGGTAAGTACACTATTGGATATGCATGTTGCTACTTATCCTCTTTTGATTACTCATTTAGAACCTACCCTAAATTTAAAATTAGTAGGGTATAAACGTAAATGTATGATTGGTGTGTCGATTGAGGCATAAAGTAAATAAAAATAAGTCAGGGTATTTTGATTATTTGTGCATGGTTAATGTAGCAACATTGAGATTTATACTAGTTGGTACCCAATGAAAGCTTGTAACGTTTAGGCTATTATGCCATTAACAATAATCAAATTAGATAAGTATTGTGAGAGTTATAACCCTTTATGACAAATAGATAAAAAAACAACCCAATTTTTAAAGTAGCATATCTATAGTAGTATTATTTTCTATATCTTTGACATTAAAATGGTGTTCACGATATATAGAGTTCAACACTAGGAATAGTTCTCAATTTAGATAAAGAACGATAAAATTATGATGTTTTTCATCATAAATCGAATTAAAAATAGTCAAAAAATAATGGGAACAAAAAGCCAGTAATGAGGAGGGCCTTGCAAGGGCTGAAAATTTTGAAAATGAATTGAGGTTGAAAAATGATAATTTTATCTCAAAATAATAAATTTTTCCTGAAATATTAATTTTACCTCCATTTAATCTATAAAATAACAAATTTTATTCTTGATGTCTATAAATATGACTTATGACATAATTTTTTAGAGTGTAGAGAGAGAGAGAGAGAGAAGCGTAAAGAGAGAGTAATGAGAGAAAGAATATTAATTTGGCCATAACTTCATGCACATATATTGAATTGATGCACCATTTGTGCTATTAGACTTGTGTTGATTAGGAGAATTAGATGCCAGTCATGGACTACCAGAAAATATGAAAATATTATCTAGAACTCTACTTGGATTTTGATGAAAACTTGGACTTTTTTGTAATTAAGCATTCAAAATAGTAATTTTTGCCTCGTAAAGGTCAAATAAACTCCTAGTGAGTAGTTTCTTACTATAAAATCTGTTTTTTCATGAATTTAAAAGTGTGATATAGATTAAGGTTTATGATTTAATTAATTTTGGTTGTTTGGTTTGAAAGCTTTGTGGTGAATGATAACATTTGGTATTAGCATAAAATTATGGTATTGAATAATTATAATATTGGGTATATTAGGTTTAAAAATTTTAGAAAGGATTGGTTTAGAAACAAGTGTTCGATGAAATTTTTAAGTAATTGTAAGTATTGATATATTATGAGTTCAATGATTAGGAATTTTGCTATGAAAAATATAATGCATGATTTGATGAATGAATTACAAAAACCTTATAATAAGACGTATAGAATTGCCTAAAATACAAGAAGCTATCTAGGTTGTACACTAACTATTCGATAAAATATCTAAATGATGTGTTAATTAATATATTAATAATGAATGACTTGAGATGTTTTACGGCATAAGTTATGGGGTTTATGGATTACTGTTTTGATGTATATATGTATGCTCGAGGCTAGGAGGCCAACTATAATTTTTGGCATGTAAAGTTTGATTTATATTATTATAAAATGACAATGGTGGTATTGATTTGGTTATGATGATGATGAATTTATAGTATAATCAAAGAGCTAATATTTTATTTGTCTATATTTATTTTGGGTGTATGTGCTAATATAATGTTTGATATATATTGACTTGATGACCTTATAAGCTAATGTGTGTTATTTTGGCCTTGTTTACCAATGGTTTTGATTCGACCTTGTGTACATATGGATTTACCATATGAAATTTGATTTATATTAATAATGGATGACATATATGTGTACGGATATCAGTGTGAACTTTGTGATATAATGATGAGACATGTGAGGGTCTCTAATGATGATAGGCACGTCTATTCCTACAGGCAATAACCTTATATAGAATAGCATTTTAAGTGCCTATTCTTGCAAGTGATAGCCTTAGAAAGAATAGGGTATCTATTATTATAGCTTACGACCTTAGAGAGAATAGGATATTATGTGTTTATCCTTATGAGAAATGGCCCCAAAGAGAATGGAGGTTTTAGAAATTCAATATCAGTCATATTTTGATAACTATTTATGAGGACAACAACCTGATAGTCGATGAGGGTATCATAGATTTATTCTTATGGATGATAGCCTTAGAGAGAATAGAATATCATAATCTATTTGTGAGGATAGTACACCAATATGTATATATTGATATAGCCTAAGTGGTCAGAAATATGATTACGTAGAGTTATATGTATAATTATATAAATGGTATTAATATACATGTTGGTTAGTATTGGATGGTATATGGATTTATGTTTATGTGGATATCTAGATTAAATTGATTATTGATGAATATGCTGATTCGATTTCGATGGTTCATTGGTGCTTACATATTATATAATTAGGTTTGGATTAATTATAGATATTTTAATAACTTGTCATTACTCATATCTAATATAGGAGAATGAATGGTTAGGGCTATGATTAGGCCAAGTGGATTTGATAAGTGATTTTAGAATGATATATAGGTGATGGTAAAATCTTAAAATATGAGTTGTTGATGAAAATGATTCGAATAGGGGTTGGATTGAAATGACTATTAATAAATCTATATTGGCTACAATCAGATGAAAAGTGAAAATAAAAGAGAAAACGAGAAAGAGATTATGGCTCATGTTGATTCCTAATGAAGTTATGACATACTATGGTTTAAACGTATACATTGTAAATGAGTTATATTGTTTGATGTATGTGTATATGTTACATGCATGTTGATACTATGATTATATAACTGATGTATATTTTAGTTATGTTACCAAGGTGTCTTGGATTACAAGTTGAGTGACCTACTCATAGGGCTTATTAACTTACTACTATACAGTTCCTAGTTTTGTAGGATTATCCTAGCTACCTAGCTCCTTTATAGCATCATAGCAGTAGTTCACTGAATATCTAGACTATATGTGAAAATGTTGTTATTTTGCATACTCATTACATAGCTTCATTACTGTAAACTTGGGTTATTTTTTTGATATGTGACTATGGATTGGAAATACATTGTGATTTGCTCATTCTTTTAAGATTGTCAATATATTATATGTATGTAATTATTTTACTTTCTTTTATTTTCAAACATTATATAAGTAGTGGATTCTGTTTAGTAAAGTTATTTCTTTTCTACTCAATTTGTATAATCTATTGGAAATAAAATGTTATATACTTTAAATATGTGAGTCCCGTACTTAGATCCTGAGGGTATATCTATCATTTTTACTTATCCTGTTCATATATTTGCATTCATTTCATACCCCAAGCGTGTGTGGGTGAAATTCTACATTCATCCGAGAAGTTGGATTGGCTATAATGAAGTTTCGAGAATGAGAATGAGGAAGTATGCAATTCGTTCGGATGAATGCATAATTCGTTTGAACGAACTAAGGAGGAACTCTCTGAAAAACTTGGAGCCAAATTCGTTCATCAAATAACAGTTCGTTTTGATCAAATTGATCATTTTATTCGAACGAATGATTGATCGTTTAAACGAATAGGAGGAGAGCTATCTAACTTTTAAAGTGCCAGATTCATTCGACCGAATGGTTAATCATTTGACCAAATTACAGTTCATTCGAACGAATCCCGCGATTCGTTCGATCGAAGGAATCATTCATTCGAATGAATGCTAGTTTGTTTGATCGAACAGGCGTGAAATGATGACTTTACCCACTTCTAGAAGATTCTCCTTTGCATTTTTTAAGAGCAAAATGATAATTTCACCTTTAAGTTTATAAAAAGGGGGCTGAGGGGCTGGATTACACGGTTTTGCTTCTTTTTTTCTCTCTTCTTCTTCAGATCACATTTTTTATCTGTCTCTCTCTCTTTACTTTACCACATTTTAGTAATTTTTGATTTCTCTTCATCGATGAGTCGCATTCTATGCGTCCAAGCACCTGGGACCATCAATTTATTGATTTGAGCACACAAATCGCAAAGAGGACTTAGGGTTTCAGAAGGAACATTTGGGGTTTTTCAGTTTTGAGACGACATTGGAGTAAATCGACTACACCACGAGATTCATAGCTTTGTTTCTAGCTCGTCTGTATATTCATTTTAGCACTTTGATTTGTATGGGTTTTACTGTTTATCTGGGTAGATTTTAATAGATTTTGCACGTACATTATGGTTTTTAAATGCTAATTAGATTGTACAATACCTTGATAAGATGATAGGGAGTTAGAAATATGATTTAAAGAAATTTGATGAACATAAACAGTAACACTAGTTACTATTCTGACGAGTGTATGGGGTACACTAGTCAGAATCATGTATATTAATTGCAATAAGTAGGTTTAGCTGTAATGTGGGTTCATGTCGATATTAATTGGGTAATTAGATGTTTAACGAAGATTTTAGACGATTATGCATAATGGTCTGAATGTTAGAAACCCAGGATTTAGCATGCATTGCACGCATTCAAACTTATATATATATATTGAAACGTATGTTGATAGTATATTTTATATTTGTGGTTAGGCGACGGTTCACAATCGAGGTAGTCACGTGACTCGTCGAGGAACGAGGGAAACTAGGGAGTGTATACCCTCTCTAAGTTGTGAGTGGACACCCTTCTATCTTATTTCTTTATTTAGATGTTTATTTTCTTTACAAGTGAAATAATATGCAAATATTTATAAATGTTTTCTCATTACTCTTGAAATGTAAAAATGTGTATGTACATGTGTAATATATGATTTTGTAATAGATTTCATAATGGTTTACTATTTTGGTATATGTTTTATATGATGGTATGGCCAGTGGACCAGGATTGATATTTGTTATGACATCACACGGTTGTTGGGCCTAATTTTACATTGTGACGATGATTTGGCCATTTGACTAGGATTTATGATTATATGCATTGGTGATAACGGCCTTGTGAGCCGGTTATTTACTATAGCTACAGGATGGTAGCCTGGGGGAGAGTTCACTGGGAGGTGGACCCCCAAGTGAGTGTTATATGGGAGCCTAGGGTTGATCTGAGAGAGAGATCACCTAGGTGAGTGGAGGCTGCATAGGTTGACTGTTATTTGGTTGTAGTGGTATTGTGATGATGATGGGATTTGTCTACCTACGAGTCTCCTCGAATTAGTCACGGATGTCACCTCGTGGCTGCTCGAGACAAACATCAGTGTTGGGCACTTTTTCTGATAAAAACTGTATATTTTAAACTTTTGCATTTTAAAATCTATTTCACAAAATAGCATGTTTGTTTCTCTGCATACAAAACCTACTGACGGTCTCAGGACACCCACGGTTAGGGTAGTCGTTGGGAATATGAGCCAGCCCAATGATTTTCATAATGTGGTTAAAAAATTTAAAGTAAAGAAGTTTTCTTCTTATTTATCAGTTTTAAGATTTATATTTTTACTTATTGATTGCTTAATATTTATATGTATACATACATACAACATAGTTATATTTTTATTTTGTTCACTCACAGAGTATATTTCTGTATACTCACCCCCTCACCTTCCAATTTCAAGGCAAGCGATAGGGTAGGCACTGATGGTGGTGGTGATCACTCCGAGATTTGAGGGCTCAGGTATAGCCATGTCGACTCACTTTGTAAAGTTCGTCGTCTACTGGTGGTCATTTTTACTTTTCTTTTATTTATGAGAAATTTTATGAATGACAAATAGATTTGTAATAAATACTTGATTTAATTTGGGGATAGATTGATCTTTACAAACTTTGTTTTGATGAATGTTTTTATTCATTTATGTACACATGTATATTGAAGTATTTGTGGTTCCTTGTTTTGACTCAGAGTTTGGGTGATTGGTTGATTTGATTTGAAGTGCTATGTGAAAAGTTTGTGAAACAGATTTTATGAATGCCTTACAGGCCTACAGGTTGTATTCTGTGTGATTGAGCACACACTAGAGGTCTGTGACGGTTGTCGTAGGTAAGACCCACGGGTTGGGGCGTGACAACTTTTGTGGTATCAGAGCTTTTGGTTTTAAAAATGGATTTGAAAACACCCAAACTTGGTTTTGAACTATGAATTAAAAACTTGTACATGATTTTATGGTTTTTGAAAATTTCTAGTGGACTAGGTGAGTCGAGTCATAGGAAGCATCACCACTATGATAATGCGTATAGTTAAATTCTGAGTTCTTTTGTAGCAATGATGTCGTCGAGGCCCAGACGAGGTCGTGGTAGACCGCTAAGAGAGTTAGTGCCCGATGAGGAAAATGAGGCTACATCTTATGTGCCTTCACCAGAACTCGAGGCACAACATAAGCCTCCTCCTCCTTAATCTCAGCAACCAGAAATGGGAATGCCTCCGAATATGACTCCTGAGTAATGGGTTGCTTTTATGACCTATTGGAATGCTCAAGCTGCTGAAGCATCCGAATCAGCTCCGAAATTATCTAAACTAATTAAAGAAATTTGATAGTTAGGAAGTGTGCCTTTTGGAGGCACTAGAGATGCTGCAGAAGCCAACAAATGGTTCAAAAAGAACCCAGGCGAGGTCGTGGTAGACCACGAAGAAAACTAGTGTTCAATAAGGAAAATGAGGCTATGTTTTATATACCCTCACCAGAACCCAAGGCATAACATGAGCCTTCTCCTCAATCTCAACAACCAGAAATGGGGATGCCTACGAACATGACTCCTGAGTAATGGACTGCCTTTCTAGCATACTGGAATGCTCAACCTGTTGAAGCATCAGGATCAGCTTCGAAACTATCTAAGTTGATTAAAGAAGTTCGACAGTTATGAAGTGTGCCTTTTGGGGGCACTACAGATGCGACAGAAGCCAACAGGTGGTTTAGGAAGTTAGAAGGTGTTCTTAATGATATGGAACTGGAGGATAAGTGTAAGTTAAAGGTGGCTGTTAGATTGTTGGAGCATAGTGCAGCCACATGGTGGGCTAATGTACAAGCCAAAGCTTCTACCAGTTAACGTGGGATAACTTTGTGCAGGAATTCAGGGATTAGTACTATAATCCCTTTTATT
>JAVXUL010002656.1:0-12837 GCA_035590515.1 Trichilia minutiflora | reverse complement strand
AGCTGAAAAAGGGGTGTTCATTGGTTATGCTACTAATCAGAAAGGTTATAAAATTTTCTTCCCCAAAACAAAAAAAATTCTGGTGAGTATGGATGTAGTGTTCAATGAACATAAACCTTATTTTTCCACAAATCATCTTCAGGGGGAGATAGAGTCTGGTGAAGATGAAATCCCAGTACTTGGTCAGTCATCACCCATCTTTGATAGCTTTGTAGACCTTAATTTGGAAACAAACAGAAATTTGGTGCTAGAACATAGTTCTATACCAGAACAAGTCTTAGAACAGACCACTGACACTGAAACAACCTTAGAATCAGACTTAGATGAGCTTACTGCAGGGGGAGAAAGTATATCACATGACAAAAAAAATCCAGCAGAAGTCATAGTGTATACTCGAAGACGAACTGTACGTGATAGGGGCCAAGAAATTGCTCAGCCAGTCCAGAATCCGTCTTCCTCAACAGAACCTGAACTGAAAAAAATTCCTCAAGGTACTTTTCCTGACTCTTGTAATCCATCTAGTTCACAAAATTCTCAATCAAATGATACCCAAACTTCTGTACCTGTTTTTGACACTGATCTTGATATTCCTATAGCAATTAGGAAAGGTAAACGGTCTTGTACAAGTCACCCCCTATCAAATTACTTGTCATACCATAGATTATCCACCAGCCATAAAGCATTTATCTCCAAAATCAAAAATGTATCTATCCCTAAGAAAATACAGGAGGCCTTAAATTGTCCTAAGTGGAAAGCTGCTGTTATGGAAGAAATGAGGGCATTAGTTAAAAATAGGACTTGGGAAAGCGTTGAATTACCTAGTGGAAAGAAAACGGTGGGGTGTAAATGGGTGTTTACAGTAAAATGTGGGGCTGATGGCAATATAGAAAGGTATAAAGCCCGCTTGGTTGCAAAGGGGTTCACACAAACTCAAGGTTTGGATTACCAGGAAACTTTTGCTCCAGTTGCCAAGGTAAATTCCATTCGAATTCTTTTTTCTTTGGCTGCAAATTTAGGTTGGCGATTACACCAACTTGATGTGAAGAATGCCTTCTTGAATGGTTTTCTTGATGAAGAGGTGTTTATGGAGCCCCCTCCGGGATTTGAAGAAACTATAGGGAAAGGCAAGGTCTGCAGGTTAGTTAAATCTCTATATGGTCTCAAGCAATCTCCTAGGGCTTGGTTTGGAAGGCTAGGTGAAGTTCTAAAGAGGTTGGGATATAAACCAAGTCAAGGGGACCATACTTTGTTTATTAAACACTCTAAAGAGGGAAAAATGACAGTTTTGATAGTTTATGTTGATGATATCATCCTAACAGGTGATGACATCATGGAAATTGAGAATCTCAAAGAATGTTTAGCATATGAATTTGAAGTAAAGAACCTGGGAGAGGCTAAGTATTTTCTTGGAATGGAACTGGCAAGGTCTGAACAAGGAATATTTGTGTGTCAAAGGAAATACATTCTGGATTTGCTAAAGGAGACAGGTATGCTGGGATGTAGACCAGCAGAAACACCACTGGAAGCAAATGTCAAACTGAAAGCTACAAGTCCAGAGAGACATGTTAATAAAGAAGACTACCAGAGGCTAGTTGGCAAGCTAATATATTTGACTCACACACGACCTGATATCACATTTGCAGTGAGTGTCGTGAGCCAGTTTATGCATGCTCCTGGTCGGGAGCATCAAGAAGCAGCATTAAGAATCCTCAGATATTTAAAAGGGACTCCGGGAAGAGGTTTGTTATTTGCGAAAACTGGAAATTTGCAGGTGGAAGTCTTCACAGATGCGGATTGGGCAGGAGACATCAATGATAGGAGATCTACATCAGGGTACTGCACATTTTTAGGAGGAAATTTGATCACTTGGAGAAGTAAAAAACAGAACGTGGTTGCCAGGAGCAGCGCAGAAGCAGAATATAGGGCAGCAGCACTAGGGTTGTGTGAAGGTTTATGGGTTCTAAAGATTTTAGAGGATCTTAAGATTAAAGTACCCTTACCCTTAAAGCTATACTGTGACAACAAATCTACTATAGCCATAGCTCATAATCCGGTGCTACATGACAGAACAAAACACATTGAGATTGACAAACATTTTATCAAAGAAAAGATTGAGAACGGTCAAGTCTGCATGCCTTATCTACCTACCTCAGAACAGCTAGCAGATTTGCTCACAAAAGGACTACCAGGAAAGCATCTTCAAAGTTTGACTTCCAAGCTGGGGATGATAGATATTTTCAAACCACCAGCTTGAGGGGGAGTGTTGGAAATTATAATCAATGAGATCTCATGAGATCAATCATTTAATTCCTAGGAATCAGATTTCTATTTTATAACTATAAATATAAAAACAAAAAATATTGTATAGTTGACTAAAATATAGAATCTGTCATTACTATAATTAGTCCTAGGAAACAGCTCTTGTATCTTATTTAAACGTAACAATATCAATGTAAAAATCATCTTCTACCATTATTCAAAAATTCTGCAGATTACTTTATAAGTGAATTTGTTATCTTCGAATTTCAATTTCAAATTGTTTCTAAAATCAAAAATATTTACCAGTGGAGAAAGAGTTGAGGTGAACGAGGGAAACTAAAAAGGGGGAAGTTTATTTAGCTAACATGCACTGTTATTCAACATCTTTCTTCTACATAATATACAAGTGAAGAGAAATTACAATCTTAGTCCTCGTCTAGACCATGCAATTAGTCACGAGTTCCACATGAGCAATGAATCCAAAAACTTAACTTTAGAGAAACTTTGGCTTTCCAAACTATCAAGGGTTAAAAGAAAAATTACTGAAGTCAGTAACAGAATAGTGAAAGAGAGATTTGAAAGAAAAGATGCCAGATTTTAAGAGTTTAAACACTTATTTCTTTCATTGCCCCGTGAATACTAACACCATAAATGATAACCAGGAGGTCAGCACACTGTTAAGTGTCCATATCCTTCAAATTTATGAAGTTCAAATTCTAACTCCAATTAGATGGCATTCACCATTCTGGCTATAGGACAATTTATGCCGCATAAGCAACCTATATGGCTGAGGGGAAATACCACGTAAGGCAGCCTCAACCCTTTATGCAGGTTAGAATCTTACTCTGCCATTGCTGGAATAAAAGCTGGCATTAAGACCATTCTCTGATGACCCCTCAGAAAAACGTAATTAAGTGAGACCAGCACAGACTGTTGAGCTTTTTCTAAGACCAAAACTTTATCAAATTGAAAATTATTTGCAACACACAAATACTAAAATGACCCATCTATGCAAATATATTAAGCTCTAATCTTATCGCAATTCTAGGACCAAAATGCGAAGGAATTTTAAACAGCACAGACAAGCTGATGATGCGCAAGTTTGCATCTTGGAACAGTATACCATTTGGGATATAGATAAGCTGGGTTTTATTTTGTCCAGCCAATAGGTATCTTAAAAGGGCTGAGTGCGGTGGACCTCAAGTTCACTTTGGTATCCATTTCTCCTTTTTTCGAATAAAATTCTTTTGTTCCTTTCAAAAACTAAAGATATGCAAATTGATAACTATTTTGCATACATACACACAAAAAAGACATCTACATACACGCGGGACAAAAGCATATGAAAGAAAAGCAACTCATCAATAGTTGCAAAACAAATTTCATGCACATGAATTCACAAACTTTACAAACAGACTCATTAACTGGACTTGTGTATACACACAAAACCACAGGAGACGTGCATACACGTATAGGTCTAGGTATTAAAACAAACCAACAACTGGAAATACGCATTCTATTGATCAAAAAACAAAGAAAGAAGGCAAACATAATACCTTAACAGAACCAAGAGGATAGCCATGCGAGCCCTTTGGAGTTGTCACATTGTGAGCATAAGACACCTCCATATCTCCACCCTCAGACCAACCTTTTGATTGATCTTTTGAATTTATTTTTGCTTTTCTCTTTAACATATTCAATTCTCTTGCACTTGGCCTCTTAGAAATGACACTTGGAACCATACTTGAAACTAGCTGCTGGATACTATGTGCAGATGTAGACGTGTAAAATCTACGGTCTAACCCATTTCCGTGGGAATTTAATTTGTGAATGATAAGATCTTCATCTCTGATCATATCATTGACATCCATGAACTGCTCGCAAACATCCAGACCTGTGAAAAGAAATCACGTCATTGTCCATGCAAATGATGCATATATACCTATTGCATCAGCTCCAAATGCAAAAAGCAAATCACACATGCAAAAAAGTTCCACCATCTAAGGTAAAAGTGTAGCAGAAAAATGCAACCTAAATATTGTAAAGGGAAACTGAAAGACTAAATGATGCATGATTATAATCTTGATTTGTGTTATCAAAGACAATAATATTCATTCCTCATTTGAAACAAGTCCCACTCTCAAAACCACTTAATTCGTTTGGTTGCTAAAGAAGATATGCTGAATGACGAAATTCATTTTCCTAAACCGGCAGTTAATAACAAATTTCTTCAAAACACAATCTTTATAACCTACAACAGACTAAATCTAAACCAACATTACGTTCCACTTACCAGCCTACTTCATTTAACTGGTCAATAGTGCATCAACTTCCTTTACCAATGATCACACTCAATACCCAAAAATCCAGTCAGCTTCAGCCAAAAGAGAACGCTCTATGTAAACAGCCGAAAGAGAACACTCTATGTAAACCAGATCACACTCAATACCACAAAATCCAGAATTCCTTTACTGAAAATTAGCAGATCACAAACCATTCACTTCTTAAACCAATCCATTTACTACTCACTATGAGATAGCATAAAGTTTGGAAGGCTAGCTTTAATAACAAGATGTCCTAACATTGATCAGCTATGCAAACACACTTTAAAATCTCAGGTTTTGATATGAAACTAGGTCTAAACTCCACCACAAAAGCTAACTTAAGAGTGAAGGGTTGTCCAGGCTATATAAATGCCTGATTTTGGCTTTTCTGGAGATTTAATCATCATCAACTCAACATAAATTCGTTGCTAACTAGTCGGGTTCACATCAGGTTAACCCCCTGCTAATATCAATTAGTACACTCAACATCAGATATACAATATGGATGGACGACACAATAAGGATGGATGATAAATCAATTGACGTATAAAATTTACTAACCCAAACGGCGTTTAAGATTTTGCTTCTGCCGAGCCAACCGCTCCCTAGGATTCTTGGAATTATCAATAGCAATATCATACTCCTGCATTGAAACTGATATGAGAATCTGAATTTATTCGTGCACTCATGCAATTTACCAACAAGAATTCAAAATGATCAGGTTGCAAGAAAATAAATAGAAGATGTAGTATCACCTGTCCCCCAGATGCTAATAAAGCACCAAACTCCAAAACCTTGTTCATGTCAAAACTGTTACAACTCAGGAAGGGAAAGAGAGATACCAAAGTCAGTTTATACAACAACAAGAACGTACTGTTTGGATACATCTATGCTTGTAAAAACAAGAGAAGTTCCATCAATGAAAAATATAGACAACCTTCTAAATGAAACATTTGCTACAATTTTAGAATCAAAATTAGGCCATGCCACCAGATCCTCCACAGTATCAGATAACCCAGTCTCAGATATCTTTGTCTTCACACAAGCAAATAATCCAGCCAAAGATGGGTGTTTGACATTCTCAGCAATAGCCCCAATAGCATGAGCAGCAGCTATCCTTGTATCCCAGTTTTTACTACAAAGATACTGTGAAACCTGATTTCACAATATACAAAGTTCATTACAAAAAAATTACTAGAAACCAAGGTCAAAGCATATTGCATAATTACAGAGGTTATGCATTGATTATTGCAGCCTAGAGACAAAAACATTAATAAAAACGGTAGCTTATGGCAAATTGCAGATTTGCCAATTGGAGAAGTATTCTAATAAAACCAGCATTCTGCTAATAACAGTTTGTGATAGAACCAAAAACTAAAACTGACAAAACTAGAAACAAAACCTATAAACTAAAACCAGCAGTTTATAGTCAATCACAGGTTTGACAAACAGATAATTATAGTAACAAGTGGCAACCAGCAGCTAAAGTCATTGTTTAGGAGAATAAACAAATTACAAATAATAGTTGTGCGGGAGACCCAAAAAGCTAAACTACGGATCATTAATAGTGTGCTCTGAAAACATCAATAAAGATCTCAGCCCAGTTTGGAAGAAATAAACGATGATAACATGTAATGCTGAAGGAATTATTATTTTTTAAAAGAAAAGTAAAAGGGCAGTAAATACGAGGAATATATTAACTTAACCTTTTGACCTAAAATAGTATGATAAATTTTGAATCACTGATTCCATGCAATCAAATAATATAATGGATTGATCAGTCAACACCATTAAATGTTCTTTTTTGACTTTAGATTTCAATCACTGGATTGTGTGGATCCATAAATGAAAATTTGTTCTCAATTTCCGTCAAAAGGTTAAATTCAAGACGCTGACCCTATTTACAATTCTAAATAATTTGACACATCAATTAAATTGCCCACACATGATACAATTCCTAGGTTACCACCAATCATTGGTGAAGTCTGCCAAAATTTCTGAGAACATTTTAGGACTTACAAAAAAAGCATAACACATGTCATAATATTCCACAGAGTCATGTCTTTGTATAATCGTTATTTATGATAGTAGAGAAAGCAATCCAATTCACCACATCTCTCAAGGTCATAGGCAAGGTCAAAGAATCTTGAGCACTCAAGCTCAGCGCATAATAGGACCCCCTACTAGGACGGTTTGGAGGTATTTTTTTGGAAGCTAGAATGAAAAGTTGCCAAGTTCCTAGCACAAATCAACACCCTAGGAACCCTATGCATAAGAGTAATCATTGCAGCTACTGTACTTTATTACACCTTAAGCCTCTGAACAATAAATGGGTCAACACCTCTTCCCTTACCCTTATGCTAAAAAATGGGCCTGCACACACCATATGCCAGTAAGCTCATCAGTTTGATTTTCGCACACTGTCTAACCTGTCAAGATTTTTTTGAAAAAGTAATACTAGACATTCCAAAACTTATCCCAAAAAGTTTATCCCCAATGAGATGGTGTTCATCAATTGAAAATTGAATTTTTACGATTTTCAAGACTAATTATTATGCATTCCAACGATACACATGATGAACGCCACATCACTGGGGATACATTTTCTTGGATAAGTTTTGGATGTCTAGCATTACTCTTTTTGAACACAATGTGAAGCAAATAATCCTACTTACAGCAACCTGACACATCTTTTGTTCTCACTTGGATCAGATCTTATAGCAGTTCATATGCACCATTGGATCAGATTTTATTGGAACCATATGCCATAGGAACCTAGACTTGCATTCATATTTGCAAATAGTAAACAAGTTGTCTCCAAAACCATTATCAATTTGCCTAAAATTTTTACAAGAAGAAAGCTGACCCAACATATAACACTCTTGACTTCTGTTCTGAGACCATGTAGTCCTATCTTATATTTTGCTTTAAACAACTAATTAGTATTTAATTGTATAATTTTTTATGATTTTTTCAGGTTCTTTATTGGTTGAATTCTTTTTCACATCTTTGTACATCTCTTCCTGATATATAAATTTCTATGTTTCCTATAAAATGTTTGACGACAAACAAACATTCTGAAGAAAAGCACATCTAAGTAGACATTTATAGGCAAGCAGAATCTTCACATGGGGGGCAAACTGCAAAAGTATAATCGAAATATCAAAATTGGAAGAAAGCTCTAATCCAGTGATGAAGACTATACATATAGCAAGAATGCCTCCATGCAATTAGTTATGAATAACAAAATCCACAACTCTAGTTTTTCTCTCGCAATCTAACAGGCTCAGAGAGTGAGGAGATCCAGTCAGTCACTACTAATTATTTTTGCTTCATTATTATAGAAAAAACAAATGTCATTACATATTGACATATAGTGAGTACTCTAGTAACATAACCACTGTAGCCCATAAAGTTGGAGATGACAAAAAGATGTACCACCGTTGTTCTCAGAAAGAGCAAAGAATTATTAAAAACAGAAATCAAATGTGATTACCAGAATAACGATATACTAGGTAATATAAAATTACAATAAAACAACAAACACGAAATGCAGGAACCGAAATCACTTACCTTCCTCAAAAGTGAATTCAAGTCTTGGGGATGAGACTTAGCAATATCCCCAATCTGCCGCGCAGCCGTAAACCTGGTTGCTTGTGTTGAACCAGCTTTTAAAATTTAGGTTAATGGAAAAAAAAAATTGCATGCGGCATTGCACAATAGATAGACATAATTACAAATTCCAAACAGTTGCAAGTACGCAATTATAAATTAGATCCAATAGTTCAAAACAAATAATTAAATACAAAAACAAGAACAGAAAGGATACTGTCCAATAAAGTGAGCAAACGATTGAGTCGAGACGATTGCTGAGCCATGACATTAACAAAAACAATACGAAAAAAACCTCCTTATCACTAATTCTTCATCTTCGTCTATCATTCAACCAATCACTTCGCCTCAGTAAACACACTACTCTGCAACATCGTCGTTCCAACGAATTAGCTATTTTGAAGAATCTGAAATGTTTACGGAAAACTGATGTTTTCCGTTTTCGGATGTTTTCCGATAGTTACTAATATTGAAAACTTAGGGTTACCTCGTTAGAAGTGCAAACGGTGGTGACGTTTTGTGTTTCGGATGACGACGACGATAAATTTCGTCCTGATTGCCGATGAAGAACGAAACCCTCCTTCCCCTACGTGATAATTTATATATGAATGTTAGTTACCATGTTTATCAGTGTGAGGTGAATTTTCGTTAAAGTCCTTTTTGTATTACTATTTTACACTAATGCCCAACATAAAGTATGACTTTGTCGATTTTATCTTTCATTATTTTCATATTAATCTCTATTATATTTAAATACTCGTTAATCGACCCTCGTTCTTATTGTTATGCTAAATTATGTACGAATCCATTCAATTTAGAAAATAGTGAATCTCCTTTGAAGGACAAGGTCTATTGTAAATTTAATGGAATTCAACAGAGTCGTTTGGGAAATTAACAAATATTTATTATTATTCTTAAAAAATTCTAAAAAAATACTTTGACTTATTCTACAAATATTTTAATATTTAAAATAATAACAATTCAATCCCTAAAATTTTTATATAACAATATATTGGATATACTTCGAATGTTTATGACATTTTAGTCTTTAATTTTAGAATTTTTTTTTTAATTTAACAGGTGTCTGTAGGGATTAAATTGTTATATTAAAAGATAAAGTTGTCATTTTATAAAACATTTAGAGACTAAATGATTTTTATTCCTTTAATATTTCAACTTATGTTTTCTTCTAAAAAAATTTCAACTTTAAAACATTTTCTTTATAAAATTTAAAATTAACGAAAAAAATTATTGAATTAGTCAAATAAAAAAATCCGTCATATTTATATATTTATCACATATTTCTTTATTTTTTTTAGATATATCGAAGTATACGAGTTTCGTCTTGATTGATATTAAGAAAGATATTAACTAAGTATACTACTTAAATCACGAGTTATTAATTAGAATTGAATCTAAAACATGCATTTGAAACACATATTCTAAATTCATTTATCACCATCAGGCTACTTCCGTGGGTAGTATCACATATTTCTTTACCAACATTTTTCTTTTATTTTTTTTATGTATATGTTTTATCAACCACAATGTGATACTTAAACTTTTAGATTTAATCGTCTCAAATTATCTTTTACAATAAATTATATTATACATTTTTGTAATAAAATATTTTATTAAAATACTAGTATTGAAAAATAAATTTTAATATATAAAATTAATAAAACAAAATATTTTGTATTTTTACTAAATAAAAAATCCATAAAACTTATTAAATATGTTTTTAAAAGACTATACTTAATTAATTTATTGATATATACATTGTCATTTTTCTTTTTTGAAAAGATATAAAGAATTTTTTTTTATTTTCTCCCTTTTCTTAATTTCATTGATCATGATTTTCAATCACTATATGATAAAATCCATTATGCCTAAAATTTATGTATATTCATATAATTTTTTACCAAATTTATATTTTTAGAAAATGATAAAATTTTATATAATAATAATATATTCACTAAAAGGATATGAAAAGAATTCAATTTACGAATATATATATACACATATACATATATACAATTTTTTAATTGTTAGATTTTTATTTTTTAGATAACTCAGAATATTTGGACTTCATCGCAATCAATAAGTTTCGTTTGATTAATTTATGAAGAGATATTAGTTGAGTATACCATTATTTAAATATCTCGTTTAAATCATGATTAATTATTAGATTTATATGATCAAAAGATTAAAATCTAAAATTAACAAATAATATTTAATGTTGTTAACTAAGGAATTTTATTAACTTGAATTCTATAAATTCATTGAATAAAAATTTATATTATTATTTTAAATTAAGGGATAGAAGTTATCATAAATTTTGTTTTGACCATTGGACTAATATATATTTAATTTAATATATTCTAATTAGTGTATATACAAAATATAATCTCAATTATTAAAAAAAATTAAGCCACATGTGGGCTAGGTGACTGTTGCTGTGGCAAAAACGACAATTTATTTTTATTAAAAACGTAATTATTTAAATTTCTTATTGGCATACAGACATTCTCTATCAGGAAGGATAGGGTTACAATATTTTCGTTTGTATATACAAATCCATATTTATATACAAATCATTTCATAAAAGAATTCATCCAAATATAAATCCATGAGAGATCAATCCACCCAAAATAGAATTTAAATATAAGGCTTATAAATTTTTTTTCAATCCCTAAAAAAATACATAAATATTGATATAAACTTAAAAACGAAAATCCAGTGGACTACTACTTATCTAAGTGAGTCAGACTCAAAAGTATACTTGAAGCACCTTAGCGTTTATAACTACCACCATCAATTGGATATGCACGAAACTCTCTAAAATTGAAACCGAAGGGGGGGTGGGGGGATTGAGTATATTGGAGTATACTCCGTTAGTGAACTAAAAATATATATATAATTACATGTTATTTAACCTATAAGTAGGAAAACATATTTCGAATTCAACATAAAACAATTTAATCTAAAGAAATTCTTTTAGTTTGAAAACCTCAAATTATATATCAAAAGTCATTGGATTGACTGTATTTCTCGGCGATCACCCTGACCCTGGGCATCCCGAGACCGTCAGTGGATTTTATATTCAAACAAAATAATTCTATTTTAATAAAAGATTGTTTTGATACATAAAGTAAAACATGCATCGTTTTCAAAAAATAAGCCCACTATTGACGTTGCCTCGAGTAGTCACATGATGACGTCCATGACTATTCTCGATGAGACTCACAGGTGATCAAATCATATCTCCAGTACAATAATATAACACTATATAACAACCTCCACCTGTGAAGTTATCCGCACTCACCTAGACGACCTCTTTATCAGACCGACCCTAAGCTATCATATACCGCACTCACCTAAGGGACCACCTCTAGATGATCTCTCCCAGGCTATCACATACCCTGTAACTACAGTAAATAACCTGGCTCTCATGGCCATTATCACCAACATGTAAGATATATAGAAATCTGGCCTACTGGTCTATCATCACGTAACAAAATATAATCCTAGCCCACTACCCGTATCATCATCATAAAATCACATATACCAAACTATATTAAATCCATTACAAAATAATATTAAGCGTACAAATATGCATTTCCACATAAATAAGAATAATAGGCAAAATCTGTAACATCCCAGTTCGATGAGGGTGGGAAGTGGCACTGGGGCCGAGGGAGCCTAAGCAAGGAGCGATTTTTGACAGGCTTCTAGGATGGCAGGGATGAATTGAATTCCATATCAGAATGAGAGAGAAAGTTATTGGGCTATATATTTATAGTTGGAACCAAGTTGTCAACAAGGTCTTTGGGGATGAATGGTGGTTTATTCCTAAGAACTACGCAGTTAAGCGTACTTAGACGAGAGCAATATCAAGATGGGTGACCTCTTGGGAAGTTCTCAGTATAACCCATTATCAATAATAAAATCGTGAGGCCCCAAAGATTAGGCCAAAGCGAACAATATTGTTGATAGTCTTGGGCTAGGTATTACAATTAGTATAAGAGCGAACTCTCCTCCAATATGATAGTAGTGGTTTGGGGATAAATCAGGTGGAAGTTAATGGACCTATAACATCTTGATCTGATAAGGGCGAGAAGTGGTGTTGGGGCCGAGGGAGCCTGAGTAAGGAACGGCTTCTGACAGGCTTCTAGGATGACAGAGATGAACCGAATCCCACATCAGAATGGGAGAGAAAGTTTCTGGGCTATATATGTAGAGTTGGAACTAAATTATCAACAACGCCTTTTGGGATGAGTGATGGTTTATTCCTAAAAATTACGTAGTTAAGCGTGCTTGGACGAGAGCAATACCAAGCTGGGCCAAAACGGACAATATTATTGACAGTCTTAGGCCAGGTGTTACAAAATCACTCATAACACATTTGCATATCATTATATTTATTAAAAACAAGATTTAAATAAAATGACAAAATAAAATGAGTCTACTCACTGTTTAGAGAGAGTATACACTCTCTAATTCTCTTCGTTCCTCAGCACGTCTCACGAATACCTTGCTCGAGCACCGTCGCCTAGATACAATTATCCAAATATATCAATATACATTCCAAAATATGTATGAGACTCGAATGTGTGCAATGCATGCTAACCCGAGTTTTTTT
>JAVXUL010002655.1:11663-28120 GCA_035590515.1 Trichilia minutiflora | reverse complement strand
CTTTCCGTCTCAATCTATCTAATATAACAAGCAGAGAGATAATATATGCTTGAATTCATAATTTTCACTCCGTTTACAGAACTAATGAAGTTTGAGTGTCTAAGAAATTGATGGAATTGAAATTTATAGCATCCAACAGCTTAATCAATGGAGTCCAAATGAGAATGAGCAAGCAGAGTCAACAGGATTTTGAGGCAAACCACATCATCAACAGGATTTTGAGGCAAACCACATCATTCAGACATATCACGTGTGGCCCCTCGGCCTTGTAGCTGAGTGGTACCTACTTTCAGGAGAGTGGATTCGAATCCCTTTCCCCTTTCCCTTCCTTCCTCTTGCAGTGTAGCCTTAGGATAAACACCTGATTGTATATCAGCAGATTGTAAATATTGCGAATTCATATCGTTCAATAAAAAGTTTTAGGAAGGATTCTTGTGGATATATAACTCCACTACGATTGTACTCAATTGTAATAATGGCAATTCTGATTAATCCTGACAAAGAAATTAAAGAAAAAAGAAGTTATGTTAATTTAGCTCGTAGTCTGGATACAGGTGTAACACATGGTAAGAGTGTAAGAGGAATCCGTAAAACAATTGATACACATGTAACGCATGATAACAGTGAAAATTGATCGATATAGTACTTTAAATCTTCATACTTCGTAGATTTTGTTATGGAACTTGGACTATTTATTCAGCAGTTGTTTTTCAAGGGACTGATTCTCAAGTTTACTTGTCTTTCCCTCGAGACGAGGGCTTGGTCAAGTGACATGACAATCATTGGATACAAGAATATAATATGAGATATTACAAGAATATATATACAAGAAGATGGATCATTTTAACAATGCGATTCAGCTATGTCACGGTAAGTATCACAAATGGGACAGAATCATAAATCTTAATTTTTTATACAATTTTTGAACAAAATTTAAAGGACAGATCGCATTTCCTATTTGTATTTAATTATGTATATTAAATTTAATTTCAACTGTTAAATATGTCTTAATTCCGTAACTAAATTTAGTCCCAGGTCGCAACTTTACGTAACTGCAATTTACGTAAAACGAAGTGTTACCACAGTATTGTGGTTCTATAAATGAAACGTATTAGCTTAGAGATTATCCTCTTCATTCTTCTCGACTATTCAGCGTCCAAGCACAACACAATCTCACGAGCCACAGCTCATTGACATCAGGACACAAATTTATTTTACTAATACTTCAAAATAAATTAAATATGTAATAGGAAATTTATAGTTATTATACATATCATAAAATCCTTTCCTTGTTAGATATATGTATACAGAGATAGATCATCGGCTGCAACTTCCAGAAGCAAACACTACCTACCTTCCGTCAACGTTATAGTGCCATTTATATCCCCAGCAACACTTATTCCAGTTATGAGAATGTCGTAAAATTATGACCGGTTGGAAGTGGTGGTAATTGGAGTGAATTTGGTGAACTTGTTTTTGACATCATCGGTTTTTCCGAAGTTTATGTATCCGGTGGATTCATAAGACGAAAGGAGACAGTAGGAGAAGTATTTTTCTGAATTTGTGTAATAGTAGAAGATGGACTTCGGCCGAGGCCCCATGATCCCGGATGCTCCAGAGTCAGTATTGTCGGTATCATTGTAAGCACACCCCAACATGCGGTCGTTTAGGCCTTTTGTTATCATTAGCACATATATGTGATACGGTAAGCGCATTTATTGAAAGAGCAAGTGTCATTAATTCCTGCATGTATCGCAAAAACCTGAATTATTTTCTTTGATTACGTATTTGTAAGTTATTATCTAAGTATCAACAGTGATTGATAATTAGCAAATATACATATAAGATAAAAATAAAAATTCCCCCGTCAAATGAATGTTTTGAAAATTAAGTTTATATTAGATAATGATTCTAATTTTCTAAGATTATATGCAATTAATGCAGAATTTCTGTATTCTTTATTAATAATTATGAGCAGTACCTTCGTTCATGAGTATATCGCACGTTGTTGAGTTGCAGGGAATGCTTGAATACGTTTTCGACTTGGATGGATCATAAATTCGGTCTCTTTGTTTAAAGCAACTTCCAATACATGGTTTGCACTGAGTCCAAGTTAAGTCGGAACCTGTATCCAAAAGAAGAGAAACATACTGTTTTGGCTCCCCAAAGGCTACTATAATATAGTATTCATCAGCCGTTATATCTTTAATCTTTACAGGGAATGAAACGGATTTTGTTTGGTTTAAATAGTCAGAATCGGATTTTTGGATTAAAAGCCTGGAATTTCTAGAATCAACTCTGAGTTGGTCTCTACGCATTATTTCTTCCAAAGAGGGATTATTTGCTTTGCCATGATCATTCAGCGGAGAGCATGGGCCGTAATTGCTGCCGACTTCGAGAGTTGGTTTCCTGGAAACTGAAACGTGAACACAATATTAATAATAATTTTAATTACATAACTTATTGCAGTGCACAGTGCATCACGATATTGATAATAACAGCTATAAGTATTTAATACTAGAAATTACCGAGAGGCGAATAAGTACGGTTGCAAAATGTTGGTGGTAAAAGAGAACTGACTGAAACAATGTGACTGGGGGAGAGTTGTTCGGCGTAAGAAGAGGAGAGAAGGCATGAACAAAAGACAGAAGTATGCAGGAAAAACCCAAGGAACGTGGAGATAATTGTGTAAGTGGCCATGGTTGTTCTCGCTCATTGCATTAGGCTATCTTGGCTAGCCTTCTATAGAGCAATATTGAGATGAACATGTCAACCTTATCCAAGTGCAATCTAGCTTTGCCAATCAATTATTTGAATTTTACTTGGTGGAAGACTTACTTGCACCTTTGACTGCATTATTCTTTCTTTTGTTCAATGCTGTAAACAGTCAACACTAAACACAGGTTACAACAAATTTTATACTATCTGATGGGTTACCTAATCCGTCTTGTCATTAATTGCTTTAGTATATTGTAATTTCCTTGCTTATGATGCTTGTTTCTCCTTGATTACCCCACAATTTAGTAAAAAAAAAAAATCTCTCCATCTTTTTCCACATCGAAGGCCTCATTAGAATCCAAAATTACTAATATTACCATCTGAGACTGTATCTCCCTCAAGTGTCACTCGCAAATAAAGAGATAATTATATGTTCTTAGATTTATAATTTTCATCCTTTATTAAATTTTTTAATCAATTTCATAATATATATAAAGCTGATCATAATTTAATAAATATAAACTTGGCACCCAACATCTAAGAGGAGTCCAAATGGGAATGAGCAGCAAAGTCAACACCAGCCAGTCCTTTTCAATTGGAACGGTTCGCAATTAGAATTGGTCCAGACAAAGAAAGAAACATAATTTCTTTAATAGTGTTAATTTAGACAGTTCATATATGAAAGTCGTCATCCCTATATAAATTACTCATATTATAAAAAAAAAAATCTTAGTGTCTATTTGATCCAGTTTTTTAGTGTTTTTTAACTTTTTTTTATTAAAAGCTGGATCAAACAAATAAAAATGAAAATACTTTTTATAAAAAATCTTTTTACATTTAAAGTATAAAAAACATCTTTTTAAAATGTTGGGAAAGAGAAGCTTTCTCTTCTCTTCTCATTAAATGCACAGATAATACTTATTTTATTTTAAAAATATCTTTTTTAACTTCTTCTTTCAAATATTTTGTTTTAACTAAATCAAATACCTTTTATGATAATTTTAATAAAAAAAAGATTATTTTATTTATTATACCAAATAACTTTAGAGAAAAGTTTTATCTTAATTAAAATTTTTTTTTTAAGAGAAGCAAAAACCAGCTTTTAAACATTTAAAAAGTTATCCCAAACATACTCTTAATAAAAGTGATAACTGAGGAAAGTCATTGAATATAAAATAAAACGGGTAACAAAAGCATTATCCTAGGTTATAATATCATTATTGATAATGAATATTTGAACAATTTTCAAAGGTGCATCTTAAATAACGTAATATTTATTTATAAAAATTTATTATTTAACAAATGGATGTTACTTCACTTATTATATATATTATTTTAGAACATACTTTTGAATTAATCTTTTTAAAATAAATAGTATTGCTACTAGTATATAATATAGTTAATTTTATAAGATCTCAATCACAATAATTTGTCAATCCCTCACTCTCGTGGAGAGTTCTTTACTTCTACGAGTACTTAGATTTGACGGGGTAAAACTTTTATTCTTCATTTTTTGCGATGTATTATTATTGGTCAGAAGCAATATCATAATACCAATCGGAGTCCAAGTCAACACAAGCCAAGTCAAAACTGTATTATTATCTCTTACAAATGATGCAACTATAAATGTATATTGTAAAGCTTGAAATGAATCAAGGAAGTTCATACTCTGCGGATCAACTTACTTGGTCGCAGTAACAGGACCGGAGAAACAAACGAATTCCAAACAAATGCTCTTTCATTGGCTTGGAGTTGGAACCATTCAAATTTAGAATGATCAGGTGTCACCTCAGCAATAGTGATGCTTGCTTTCATAATTTCCAATTCTGTCTGTTATTGACATGAGACGTTGTTAGGGTTGTTACTCGCGGATGAGATTGAATTAGATTAGATTTAGCTAAAATTTTAATATAATCTGTAATATATAAATTATATTTAAGATAATTTAATTCAATTCATAAACACATAACAATTCAATTTAATTTAACCAAATCATATAAAATAGATTAGACCGAATTAGTTAGGTCTTCGACTTAAATTAAAAAATATAGTATAAAATTTAGGATAAAATGTATAAAGATTAGGCTCAAAAAAATAAAAAAATAAAGAGATAATATATCATATAAATAACTTAATTGATTTTAATATATTTAACATCTTTTTACGTTAAAAAATTATGTTAATTTTTACTATTTAAAATTTAATACTATAATTATTATTTAATTATTTCTTATCATTTATCAATAAAAAAAGAAAAATCAATTAAAAATAGAATAAAAAATATAAAATTAGTATAAAAAAATAATATATTTTTAATAGTTATGTGAAAATAATTTATAATATAAAACCCGATTATATTTGATGTAGATCGAAGAATTGACGAATTAAATTTAATTCAATTCACAATCCAATTCGTAAATAATATATCATAAAATTTTAACCTATAAATTAATAAATAAATTTTTTAAAATAAATTCAAATTACATAAATTAATAGATTGAATTTACTTGTATTAAATAGATTAAAATTTACTTATACTTTGATGTTATATTAATTAATACAATAAAGCTAAATGGCTCAAAAAATGAGCCCCATTTTGTCTCGAATGCCTAACAAATTACTTATAGACCGTTATGCTTTAATAAAATAATAAATAAAAAGAGGTATATTATTTTTGTTTTTGTTGGGGCATTTTGTCACAGCCCAGCCCACTGGTTTAGGTTCATCTTCATGCCCTTATTTAGGTCCGCTAAATATTCATATCACACCCAAGTGGACTCCTTAATACGGTGTCATCCCAAAAAACTGATTACATCACCTAGGGGGATAGCTAAATAGCCTCGGACACTTTGCCCGAGACGACCAGTCAGGGGATCTCCTTCAAGTTATTCATGGCTGACTTGCGCTTGGGTTCGGGACCTTCTATGACAAGTTTCTTGGGCTTGGGGAGTCGGACCAATATATTTATACAGAGCAGTAAGGATTCACGGGCATTCGGGATTTACAAGTCTTCATCGCATTACTTTCTGGCGACATCGAGGCTACGATCCGCTGTATAAAGGCCTCTCGAGAACCAGGGGATTTCATTCTCGGGAGAGCTTGAAGCTTCACTCGGAGGGACCTGCACTCGGGGCCTTGGGATTGACATAACAAGGAACAGTATCACAATTTCCCATATCCTCTGACTTTTGCAGCAAGCTGCCCTGTGCACACTAACCACACAGCAACACGTATCCAAAGGTATAAACTCCTAGGCTTCCAATATACAGCATCCAGAAATCGAGGAGGTATAGATTCTTTTATTTTTCACTCATTCCTAGAGATTTTTCACAAACTTTGGACGGGAATTTTACATATACTTTCCCAAATAATAGAAAGTTTTTCGTGAGACACACACTCACTCTCATTCTAACTAACTGAAGTTTTTCATATTCTTGACTTGCATGCACACCTCTCTCACATACTAAGCAAAACCTTCTCTAACTTAAGCATCGGAGGGTTTTCACCGGGAAACCGGCTTTACTCCTGAGGTATTTTGTGTTTTGCAGTCTCAAAGCTCAGGAATGGGAAGTGAAGACCTGTTGGTGCTCGGAGTTGAGAACGAAGCCGACTTTTTGTATCAACATTTGGCACCGTCTGTGAGAAATCGAACAAAAAGCCAGCCAACAAACTATTTTCAATGAAAATGACCAACGTCAGAGGTTACATAACCAGGAGGCACGTATCGGAGCGTAGAGACATGGAAAGAGGTTCTGTGGAAGCTATAGCCGTCGCAGAAAGAGCTGGTAGCACCCTGCATGGAATCCCAGAGTGTGAAAGTCCTCGGTCAGACGCTACTGAGGCACATGTACGTGGAATGAGCCATACAAGAGAAACTGAAGCAATGGCTCGATAGTTGCATCCGTTCTAGGACAGTGAACAACGGCACGCAGAAAAGGACCGGTAGTTACAAGCATTGGCCAAAGAGGTATCAAAAATGAGAAAGATAATATAGGCCAACATGCAGGAGGCGAGGGTACTGAACGAGACAGTGAAAAGCAGCTTTCCTCGACCAGAAGCTATGGTGAGGGATGAGGAAGGAGTTGGGAGACAACCCCGGGCCAGGAGATATACAACCGCGGAAAAGAGAAAGGATAAGGCTCTGAAGGAGCCCCATTCGAGAGAGGTAGGGGCTAAAGATGCATACATGCCTCCTGTGACCTGGGAAAGATGCCACCCCGGGTCTACGAGGGTTTCTCGGAGCCCAGATGATGTCCAGGAGATACCTGATGACTTTAGCCCGCTTCCAGAAGACATGAGGATACTGTTAGAGTGAAGGCGGAGAAGGGAACGTGAGGCGACGGGAACGTGAGGCGACTGGGAGAGGGAATCCATATCATGAGGAGGAACAAAAAACGGACAACAAAGATAGAGATATGGAGTCCTTGGTACGAAAAGTGGTGGAGGAGATGGGTAAAGAGAGAGCGGGTTCCCGAGATGAACTGGCTGAACCTGTTCTAGTGACTGGCCCCTACACAAGGTCGTCCTTCACACCTAAACTGTTGGGTCAAACCTTGCCCAAAAAGTTTAAGATGCCCCAGATTACCCCATTCTCTGGGAAGACAGACCCATCACTACACATAGACTTTTTTCATGAAATGATGCTCATCCAAGGACGGAGCGAAAAACAGATGTGTCGCTTGTTCTCTCTGACCCTGGAGGGGTAGATTAGAAAGTGGTTTATGGGCCTGACCCTTAGGAGTATCCAGAGTTTTGGACAACTGTACGAGGTGTTCACCACCGAGTTCAGAGGAGCAGTCTTTAGCACCAAGACCCCAAGCTCCCTGTTGCTACTTAAACAGGGAAATGATGAAAGCCTCAGGAGCTTCGCCAAAAGGTACCACGAGAAGGTACTCGAGCTGGGGGCTTACCATCATTCGTTGGCCCTGGAGGGACTGAGGCAAGGACTAAAGATAGACAGAGTCTGGTATGCTATCTGCAAGTCCTCGGTGGGCACTTAGGAGGTGACACGGAGAAAGATACTCGATGAAAGAGCACCAGGTGATGCTCAAAATGAAAGAGCAGAAGCCCGCAGGGGCTCCCCTGAGAGACAACAGCCGGTTTAGAAAGTCCGACAATAAAAAGTGGGGAGGTGACAGGAGGAGGTTTCTTGAAATTAATCGGGAAAGAGATCGAGTCCCCGAGTACTACCGGGGTGACCAAAGAAGAGATGAGTAGTATCCCCAAGAACAAAGATCGCCTCAAAGAGACAATCCAAAGCGGGTCGCCCAGGTAGATAGACCGAGGCGAGTGGAGCAGAGAAAAGTCAAGAGGAAGTTCACTCCCTTGAACGCTCTACTTTCGTAAATTCTGGAAGAGGTAAAGGAACGGGAGACTTTGTTACTGGATCCGCGCCCAATTACACGTAGATTCCCGGGGAAGACGGGAGGCAGATTCTGTGAATTGCACCAAGATGTGGGACATTCAACGGAGGTGTGTTATGAGCTGAAAAATCAAATTAAAGTCTTGGTCAGGAATAATTACCTGATCGAGTTTATAGCTTGTGGAGATGAAGGGCCCCAAGAATCGAGACGGGCCCCGGGGAATGATGGCATAATGGTGATTATAGGCGATCCCACACTGGTAGAAAATTCAAATAATTCCAGGAAGAACTATGCTCAGTATTCTATCCCGAGTATAAACATAGAGCCGCATGTACTGAATATGCATGCAGAAAAGAAACCGAGGATAGCCTCGATACCGATTATGTTTATAGATGAGGATGAAAATGGGGTTCATTATCCTCATGATGACGCTCTAGTTGTTACAATGATAGTGGGGACTTCCCCAATCGGGAGGATCTTGATTGATACAGGGAGCTCTACTGACATCATCTTTAAGGAGACGTTGGATTCCTTGGGTATAAAAGACCTGAGGTTAAGGCCAGCGGAGACCGTACTGCATGGATTTGGAGAGTCATGCATGTATCCCCTGGGGACCGTGCAGTTACCAATTATAATGGGCGATAAGCCCTACCAAAAGGTCACCATGGAGAACTCTAGGTGGTGGACCTAAAAATGCCCTACTCCATGATTTTTGGGAGATCATTTCTTCGATCCACGAAGGCAGTGGAAAGCGTGCACTACCTAAAACTGAAGTTCAGAACTGGAGAGGAAATCGGGATCATGAGAGAAAACCAGAGGGAAGCCCGATCTTGCTTCACTATTGCCTCGCGGAGCTTATATTGGATTCATAAGCGCCCCTTGGAGAGTGAGACCGAGGGGTGTGAACAAGGTAGTCGACAGGAGGAGCTCTAAGGAGAACCAAATGGAGAGAGTAACCGATTCGGGGAATCATCATCATCCGAGCCAGTTAAAAAGATGGAGTCGATCATCCTAGATGAAGAACGACCTGAGAGATCAGTGAGGATCAGATCTCGCTTAGTCCCCGAGCACAGAGCATCACTTATTCGGGTACTCAAGAGGAACGTAGATGTGTTCTCGTGGTCCCATAATGATATGCCAGGGATCAACACTTGGGTTATAGCTCACAGGTTATGGTGAACCTGAAATTCAAGCTTGTAGTACAGAAGAGGTGAACTATTAAAACTGAGGTGGACAAGCTTTTGAAAGTGGGGTTTATCTGAGAAGTTCAGTACCCCGAGTGGATTGCAAATGTTGTCATGATGAAGAAAGACAATGGGAAGTGGAGGATGTGTGTAGATTTCATCGATCTGAACAAAGCTTGCCCAAAGGACAACTTTCCTCTTTTGAAAATTGACCAGTTGGTGGATGCCACTACTGGTCACGGGCTCCTTAGTTTTATGGATTCCTTCTTGGGGTATAATCAGATTAGGATGCATGAGCCTGACCAGGATAAGACTACATTCGTTACTGACCAAGGGCTATACTGTTATACGGTTATGCCTTTTGGGTTAAAGAATGTAGGGGCCACTTTCCAGAGGTTGGTTAACAAGGTATTCGAGCCTTTAATAGGTTCCACTATAGAGGTGTATGTGGACGACATGATTACGAAGTCTGTGCAGGCTTCAGACCATGCTAGGCATTTGGAAGAGACATTCTCTTATCTGAGAAGATATAACATGAAGTTGAATCCCAAGAAATGCTCATTCGGGGTCAGAGTAGGGAAGTTTCTCTGGTACATGGTCAGTGAAAGAGGCATCGAAGCCAACCTACAGAAGGTCTAGGCTATGCTCGATCTGAGGCCCCCAACTATAATAAAGGAGCTGCAAAGTTTGACGGGGAGGCTGGCAGCTCTGAGCAGATTTATGTCGAAGGCCACAGACAGATGTTTCCCTTTCTTTCAGATGATGAGGAAGGGGAAGAAGTTGGAGTTGAATGAAAGCTATAACCAGAGCTTCTGAGAGCTGAAAGAGTACTTGGCGCACGTTCCCCACCTCGTGAGCCCTGAGAAAGGAGACGTTTTGCAGTTGTATTTGACGGTTAGTGAACATTCCGTCAGCTCTATCCTTGTTAAAGAAGATGTGGAGAAGGTGCAAAGGCCTGTGTACTACACCAGCAAATCATTATTAGATGCCGAGACACGATAAACTCCCCATAATGAGTTCACGCTTTCACTCGTCATCGCTGCTAGAAAGCTACGCCCTTACTTTCAGGCTCACCGTGTAGTCGTGATGACGGATCAACCCTTGAAGCAAATCCTTCACAAGCCCTATTTATCATGGAGACTAGTGAAGTGGTCAGTTGAACTGAGTGAATATGACATCGATTATAAGCCTTGGAGGGCCGTTAAGGGGCAAACACTGACGGATTTTATAACAGAACTTATGATCTCGGATCAATTGGCTGTATTACAGGTCTCAAACATCAGCAACAATCGAGACGAGAGTAGCAACCTTGATTCCTGGACCACGAAGGGGACATGACGGATGTATGTAGACGGGGTATCAAATATACAAGGGGAAGGAGCAGGGATAATTTTAAGAAGGTCGAGTAGAGAGGAAGTCATGTACTCCTTGCGATTTGATTTCAAAGTAAACAACAACGAGGCCGAGTATAAGGCATTGATTAATGGGATGAAACTGGCTAAGGCTTTGGGGGCCTGGAATCTGATCGTATACAGCGATTCTCAGTTAATCACCAGTCAGTTGAATGGGCAATTCTAGGCTCGAGAAGATAACATGCAAGCCTACTTGGTTCAAGTCAGGAAATTAATGGAGGCCTTTCAGAGCATCACTATTGAGCAACTCCCCCGAGCAAAAAATTTTAGGACGGATTCTCTGGCGAAGTTGGCTTCGGTGTTCAAGGGGAAGTCTCCAGCTACAGTGCCAATCGAGCTCCTGACACAGAAGAGTGTGAACCTGAAAAAAGACTTTGTTGCAGCTCTACAAGAGACCCTCGACCTGACATGGATGAGGGAGATAAAGTCGTACATCCAGCGTAGAGAGCTCCCGAACGATCGAAACGAAGCTAGAAAGATAAAGAAGCGAGCTGCCAGGTACACTACCCTTGACAATATATTGTATAAACTTGGATTTACTTTGTCGTACTTGAAATGTTTGAAACCAGATGAGACAGATAAAGTACTTGAGGAAATCCATAATGAGACCTGCAGAAGTCATAGAGGGTCTTGTTCATTAACTTATAAAATTATCCGGTAAGGATATTATTGGCCCACAATCTCTCAAGATGCTGTCAAGATGGTCAAGTCTTGCCACCAGTGTCAAATTCATGACGATATTCCGAGACAGCCCCCAGAAGAACTTAATTGTCTCCCGGGTTCTTAGCCTTTCTCTCAATGGGGACTTGATCTGATAGGGCCAATCCCGACTGCCCGAGCCAATACCAAGTACGCCATCATGGTAATTGACTATTTCACAAAGTGGGTAGAAGCAGAGCCACTCCCCAATATTACAGAGAAAAAGACTATCGCATTCGTGAAGCAAAATATTATTTATCGCTTCGGGGTTCTACATACTTTAGTTGTTTACAATGGGAAGCAGTTTGACAACGCTCGATTCAAAGAATTCTACTCGGAGTCTTGCATCAACCTACGATTTGCCACCCCAGCGCACTCACAAGCCAATGGGCAGGTTGAGGCTGCCAACAAGGTGATCAAGAAGGCACTTAAGAAGAAGTTCGGAGTGCACAAGGGGGCATGGATTGATAAACTGCCCGAGGTCCTCTGGGCTTACAGAATTACTCCTCGAATAACAATGGGAGAATCCCCCTTTCTATTAGCCTTTGGGTGCGAAGCCATGATTCCGATGAAAATCGACATCCCAACCTTTCAGATGCAGGACTACAAAGAAGAAAGAAACGAGGCTAGTCGAAGATTAGAGTTGGATCTGTTAGACGAAATGAGAGATGAGGCCATGATTCGGGTATCCGCACACCAACAGAGGATAGGCCAGTATTATAATAAAAAAGTTAGACACCGAACTTTCCAGAGAGGAGATCTTGTCCTCCAAAGGGTGATTCTTAACACCAAAGTCCCGGGTGAAGGGGTATTTGGAGCTAATTAGGAAGGGCCATACAAAGTCGTTCAAGTACTTAGACCAGGGGTATACAAATTAGAGACCCCGAGCGACACTCTAGTAAAAAGCCGTAGAACATAGACAAATTAAAAATCTACTATCCGTAACCCGACCCTCTTGGCAACAAATCCCCCGATCGTGTGACTAGCGTCTCGAACATCTGCTCCGCAGAGAATATGCACTGAGTCTCTCTCCCAAGTACTCTATTCAGGTTTAACTCTGATAATTGAAGCTAGCCCAATCTTTCACATAAGAAGACCTTAGGCCAACGAGACCTTATTGTCTTTGAGCCAAGGACATCTACTACGGAGCTATATTATTTTGAGATCGTATACACCTGCTTGCTCGATGCACGAAACTCAAAGATAGGTCATACATATTTCTTTGCCCGATGCACGGATTTTGGGCCGATCGTATGGACCTTTTTGTCTGATGTATGAATTTTGAGCTAGGTCATACCTACTCCTTTGCTTGATGAACGGATCCCAGACGAGGTCATACAGGCCCGATGTATGGATCCTGGGACTGGCTATATGGATCTATTCGCTCGATGTTCAGATTCTGGGCCCGATTGTATGAACCTTCTTGTCCGATGCACGGATCCTGGGATAGGCCATACGTATTTCTTTGCCCAATGCACGGATTTCAAGCTCGATCGTATGAACCTTTTCACCTGATGTACGAATTCTGGGCTAGGTCATATCGACTCCTTTGCCTGATGACCAAATTCCAGGTTAGGCCATATGGACTGCATTGTCCAAGGCCGTCTACTTGTTTCATCTTTTCTTTTGTAGGTACTGAGGTACCCAGAAGAGACCTTCTGCTAATAAGGCTGAGTCGCCACCACTTCAAAAGGGAAAATATTTGAAAAGATCATATTGATTCCGATTCTACTTTTGTATTATATGGTACTTTTCAAAATTTGGGACCATATACTGCATGCGATTTGTATTTATTATATGACTCTTTATTTTTATGGTCGGATCAGTTAACAGACCGATCAGTAAACATTCTTTCCTTGTAAATGTTCTCTCTTGCTTTAATGTTTAATGAGAATAATATATTTGTGTGCTATCATCAAACTGAGCAGTAGTTCATTTGGCTACATATCAATCTGAGACAAACAATTTGAACGTATTATCTGTATATGTTTCTAAGTCATAAATCTTCCAAGTCATATATTCGAGGGAATTATCTGAATGTATTTGTGCCATATGTACATGTATTATCCCGAGCGATATCCTTAACGAAATATTTTCTAAGTTCTATACAGGTATCCTCGTCAAGCTGATAAGTGCCCCGGTATTTGTACCGAACTAAATGCATAGTTTGTTGGAGTTTGTCTAAGTTGTATGCTCGGGAAGTGTTATCGAATATATGCGAGTTATTCATTTCTGCATTAGCCCGAGTATTATCCCTGTGGAATATTTTTTATGTTTTCTGTTCGAGTGTCCTTATCGAGCCGATCAGTTTTTGGATGTTCGAGATAAACTGATCATATTACTTCATATGATCTTTCTAAGTTATGTGCTCGGGACCTTCTTACCGAATGTATTCGTATTATATGTTTACAAATCATCCCGAGTATTGTTCTTGATGAAGAATTTCTCTAAGTCCTATATTCGGATGTCTTCTTCGAATGGACGGATTCTTTATATTTAAGAATTTCTCTAAGTTCTATATTCGGATGTCTTCCCCGAATGGATGGATTCTTTATATTTAAGAATTTCTCTAAGTTCTATATTCAGATGTCTTCCCCGAATAGACGGATTCTTTATACTTAAGAATTTCTCTAAGTCCTATATTCGGATGTCTTCCCCGAATGGATGGATTCTTTATATTTAAGAATTTCTCTAAGTCCTATATTTGGATGTTTTCCCCGAATAGATGAATTCTTTATTTGGGTATTTAAAAAATGTCTGAGTCCTTTATTTGAACGTATTCCCCGAGTTAACGAGCCCTTTATTGGGACGTTTGGAAATTTTTTCTAAGTTATTTATTCGGATAGCTCCCCTGAATTAATGAGCCATTTGGTTATCTATGTCGAGCCGAATGCTCTTTTTCTGAAGAAAACATTCTTAGTATTGAAATCAGAAAAGTATTACAGAATGTACTAGATCGAACGGGACAAAACATGAAGAAGCAGAAATTTTATTAATGAAGTGTGTTATTACAGTAACCGACCCTATTGGGTCTTATAAACATTTTTAACGGTCGGGTCTGAGACAGGATCAAGCGGAGGTTGGCTTGATCTAGCAGGAGTGTCTACAAGAACTCCAGAAGGTGCAGTCCCCGAGGCAAGAGTCTCTTGAGTCCTTGAGGCAGGGGTCTCTTGTTCTGTTCCGGTGCCCTAAGCCCCGAAGTCGGGCACTTCTCTCCCCAACGCATCGTAGAGCCACCCGAGGTCGAGGTTGGGGTATTTCTCATGGAAGGTTTGGCAAGTCAGGTCGATTGCCTGATTCATCGATGCCTCTCTTTCGGCTTTGAGTGCCTCCACTATGACCTGAAACCTCTCAGGTTCCCTGGCCAGTTGCTTCTTCAGAATCTCTATCTCGGAGTACTGTAACTCGACCTGAGACTTCAGATTCACGATCTCGAGATTACACCCTGATTGAATATACTTGGAGGCAGCCAGCTGGAGCTTGAGCTTCTCCTTTTCTTTCAGCCACTTGGCCTCTTTTGCCTCCTACTAGGATCTTTAGGTGGCCAAATCTGCCTTCACCTTATCTTGTTGTTGCAGAGCGAAGGTGCTCTCCTTCTGGAGCTTCTTTATTTTGCTCGTCTCATCCTTTCGAGCATCTATTTCCTGTCTCAGCTGATAGCAAGACTGTAATCGGGGAAAAATATTAGCAATTGAAGTTCGCAAGTATAAAATAAAAGTCAAAGTATTGCACTCATCCTCAGACCCCATCTGTACACGAAATCCAAGGCATCTACACCCCCTCTTGGCCTAGCCTGTCGGTAATGGACGGGGATACACTCCATCCAGTGTCATTTATTAGGTTGAGGAGATGGGTAAAATATTTTTGTTTTCGATCGGGGATGTCGCCCATCATCAACTCAGTAATTTTGGGGACTCCGTATAAGCTATCGGAGTCAACTTTTAGGGGACTCGAGCCCCTGATTTTTATTTGTTTGGTAGCAGGGGCTGTTGGGGGTCATCTTGAGGCTTCTTCTGCCCCTTCCCCAATGGTGGTTTTTCCACCATGATCCCCTTGCCCTTGTCCATGGCAACTATGGACACAGACTCGGAGTCCGAGTCGGAGGGCTCCTGTCCTCTCCTTCGCATGACCGCTCCCCCTGACTCTGTTGCTTTTTGGAGGGGGGAGTTTGCTTCGAGGCAGCACCGGTGGAGGCCTCGGTTGGTTTCTTCTTGACCAACTTGCTAAGGGAGGACAAGGCTGACGGTTTTTTAGAAGACATTGCAGACTCTGCAAGAAGAACATTCGGGGAGTCAGATATATATACAGCTAAATATATATATATATATATATATGCATTACAAGTTCGGGCATTCAGAAAAGAGTTATACTCTGGGCATAATTTTTCTTGGTCAAATATACAAGGTCTCTAGTCGGGCAGTTTTTTATTAGGCCCGAGGCGAGTAAGTTTGTATCTGAAAGCAGCAACTTTTGGTCCGGGGACTGCTCCCTAGCCTGCTTAATAATTTTCAGGCTGCAAGGGCTCGGCTTTGACTCCCCCGACTAAAATAAAGGCTCACTAAAGGCGCTCAGAATGAGCAAGTGCGGTTCAGAATTCCAGTTTCCTCCCACGAAGAACCAGTTATTCTTCCAGTCCTTGTTACTTGTGGGGTTCCCCTTTATAGGGTTGGCCTTCCGAGGCCTCGCTTGAAGGAATACCCACCCAGGGTTTTTCTTGAGCACAAACATGTGCTCTATCTCCTCCATGAGGGGCGAGGAGTCAGATATCCACCCCCACAGTACGTATAACCCCACCAGTGTCCTCCAGCTGTTTAGGTTCAACTAGTAGGGGGCTATCCTCATACTGGTCAGGAGCGTGCAAAACTATGGTTGCAGAGGCAACCTAACCCTCAAGTGAAACAACTCCTCGTTGAAGGCTACTTTACCCTTGGGAGGAGTACTGGGCATCTCGTCAGCCTTGGGGGCTTAGAGATATATGTTATCGGGAATTTGAAACATGGCTATGTAGGCCTTTAAGTCGGTCTCCATGATGGTGGAAGTAAACCAATCCTGCTCGTAGGGGGATCGAACTTCTGAGATGG
>JAVXUL010002655.1:0-11653 GCA_035590515.1 Trichilia minutiflora | reverse complement strand
CCCCCCCCCCCCCCCCCCCCCCAGACAGCTGTTAGAGATCATAGACTGCCTATGACAACTTTCTACTCGATCCCTACCAGGCCTCCTACCCTAAATCTTCCCATTTCATCTATACGGACACCTCTACAGATTATTCACAAAACAATCACATACGAATATGACCACAAAAATGAAGGAGAATGAGAGAGAACTTACCGAATGTAAGATGCTGTGAAGTTGCACAGAGAAAAAGAAGACTGGGAGTGCTGAGAACCGTTGAGAGCTTCTGGGAAGAAAAGTAATACTTGGAGTACCTTTACTGGGGTGCTTTTGCTTGGAAGTTCAGATAAAAAGGAGAAAAATGTTCACCAGAGAAAGAAGGGATATTTATAGACAAACTGAAGGAACCCTGATCGCTGATTTCGATTCAAAGGGTAGGGGAGTGCCACATCACCCAAAGGCAGAACGTCAAGGGTCGGTTTCTTTTCAAAATTTAAATGAAGTGGGGCCTGCCCTAACAGCTAATGATGACGACTCGAATATCGTAATCTTTCAGACTGATCGGACAATGGGGTGATGACACTTGTATAGACGGTTGCATTCCCGAAGAAGTAACTGAAACGTGAGTGACATCCGAGCAAGAGCTGAACAGTTTTCAATTAAAACCTTATTTAATTAAAAACTGAAGGGCTTAGTGTTGGGGTATTTTGTCACGACCCAGCCCACTGGTCCAGGCCCGCCAAATGTCCGTATCACACCCAAGTAGACTTTTTGATACAACGTCGTCCCGGAAAATTGATTACATCACCTAGGGGGATAGCTAAATAGCCTCGGGCACTCTGCCCGAGGCGATCAGTCAGGGGTTCTTCTTCAAGTTATTCATGGCTGACTCGCGCTTGGGTTTGAGACCTTCTATAACAAGCCTCTTGGGCTCGGGGAGTTGGACCAATACATTTATATAGAGCAGTAAGGACTCACGGGTATTCGGGATTTACAAGTCTTCACCGCATTACCTTCTGGCGACATCGAGGCTACGACTTGCTGTATAAAGGCCTCCCGAGAACTAGGGGATTTCATTCTCGGGAGAGCTTGAAGCTTCACTCGGAGAGACTTGTACTCGGGGCCTCGGGGATGACATGACAAAGAACAGTATCACAATTTCCCATATCCTCTGACTTTTGCAGCAAGCTGCCCTGTGCACACCAACCATATAGCAACACGTGTCCAAAGGTACAAACTCCTAGGCTTCCAATATACAGCATCTAGAAATCGAGGAAATTACAGATTCTCTTATTTTTCACAGACTTTGGGCAGGAATTTTACATATACTTTCCCAAAGAATAGAAAGTTTTTTGTGAGACACACATTCACTCTCATTCTAACTAATTGAAGTTTTTCATATTCTTGGCTTGCATGCACACCTCTCTCACACATTAAGCAAAACCCTCTCTAACTTAAGCATCGGAGGGTTTTCGTCGGGAAATCGGCTTGACCCCTGAGATGTTCTGTGTTTTGCAGTCTCAAAGCTCAGGAACGGGAAATGAAGACCTGCTGGTACTCAGAGTTGAGAACGAAACCGACTTCTTGCATCAACAGTTTCATACTAGACCTTACATTGTGATCCATTAATATATAGTATTAATTGCACATACAATTGTAATTGTACATCTAAATAACGAATAAAATTTTTCAAAAAATATTTTAATTTTACTAATAATTTTTAATTATTAAATTAACTTCATTTAATTTTATATCTCTTTACACTTTTTATAAATAAAAAGAGAGGAAATTATAATCTTCTATCCATATATAAATGAATTCAGAACTCACTCTTTAAAAGCAAGAATTACAGTACTCTTTGAAAATTCTATAATAATCAAATCGTTGGCTAAAGAGACGATTACATAGTTCGATAAAATCTAACCAAACAAATTATACATCGAACTCTTATCTCACTCTATAAAAGCAAGTACTTGAATTGCAAGTTGAAACCATTAAAAAATACAAATTATTCGGACACTTTGTTTTAAATTTAAAGTTTGGTATATCTTATCTTTTTCTAGTGGTGTTGAGGAAAAAAATTTCCATCCACTATGATGAATCAACGTGCAACACATTGATAATATGTTGTTAAATAGAGTTCTTTTAGAATATTCTTTTGTAAGTATACTTTTAGAAAAATTATTAAATATTTACTAACATATTTTTTAATAAAAAATTTGTAATTATTTTAGTAGAGAAATTTTTTGTAGTTATGTTAAAAGAATGATAAAGTAAGTTTTAGAAACAAGAATAAGAGTATTTAAATAGTTTAACTTTTGAAAATTTAAAAAATTTTACATGAATTTCTTTCAATAAAAATAGACTTATTTTTTAAATTTTTTTTTAGTTTTTGTAACACTCCGGATCTTCGAAGTATTATCGGTAGGGAATAGGACTAATGTGCAAACTGAAGACCAAACACTAATAATCCGTTATATATAAATTATTTATAAGTGTATGAGACATAAACCTGCTTTATTAATACATCAATGCATCATACTGAATTCATCTCATAAATATTGAATAATGGGCACTGTGCCCAAAACAATACATATGCATACTAATCTATAGGAATTAATATACAAGACTATTTACTAAGTACTCAAATATAAGTTAGGCCTCATTGACTAATACCACATAACCATGCATGTATGGATCCAACTCTAGTGACTATAGTTTAATACCCACTTTGATTTGGTTGTTTTTTTGAAAATTCTATGGAGAATACTGAAATGACCTGCAAAACTGTGAAGGAATAAATTTTTGGGAGAACTTAGTGAGTGGATGAAAGAATAATAAAATATGTACCAAACGAAACTTCAAAAATCATATTCGAGTATTAAAATCATAAAATTCAAAATCATTTTTAAGTGCTAAACTTGTATTACTAAATTAAGTAACTTCTTAAAAACGCTTTCGGAATATTAAAATATTTTCATACATCAACCATACGTTTTTCATGAATTTATATTCAGTTTGAAGAAACACATACACACGCACATATATACACACAAGTGTCAGGTATCAATTATCAGGATTCGAAAATCAATTCTTCGAAAAGTTAGATATATCAAAAAATTATATAGAAGTATACGTATGTTGGTTGTCAAATATCAGGAAATAGAAATCAAATATATTAGAAAATCATGCTGCATGTGTACGATATCAGGTCTCAGGCATCAGAAAATTGAGATCAGTTTTTCAAATAAAAATCAAATATATCAGAGATACATGCAAATATATAAAGATATCAAGTACCAGAAATCAAATTGCTTTTCATCCTCTACTTCTCACTCGTCTAGGTGCATGCATATAACAGATATCAAGTCATGCTTTTCAGAGCATATAAACTCTTAGCCTTGTGGCTCCCGACATGGGGTAGGAAAAATGAAAATGCCAACTAAAGCATATGAATAGAAATCCAGAAACAGATATGAAAGTATAAATAATGTTCAAATAAATTATAGCTTATCAAGAATACTTATCTAAATCCATTCAGGTGTAAAACATATTATATACATAACATATATTTTTAGACATAAGAAAAACATAAAAGTTTTTACTTTCATGAAAAATATTTTCAAAGCTTCTGTAAAGAATTTAATACAAAAATGAAAACATATAAATTTCATTAGGATGTAAAACATTTCAAAATTTTCTTAGACATGTAATATTGTAATAAAACATAAATAATTCTATTTATACGTGAAACATTTTTGGAGCATTTAAGCAATAAAACATTTTAAAATATTAAAACATATATAATACCACTCACTATCGTAAGGAGGGCTCATACTCCTTAAAATCAACCACATCATTCAAGTTGTAAGTTTCTAACATGCAAAGTTTCCTGTAACAAAAAATTAAGTTTTGCATTCTTAGGATTTAGGAATTGAGTAAGCATGGCATTTAAAATTTTTCAAAAAAACATACCCTTTCTCCTAACTCTTTTGAATTTTTGTTCAAACCTTTTAAAACTTTAAAGTATCAAAATTAGATCCTCCTCTATCAAGTGATGCCCTTAACAATCTTTTTCCTCTTTTGGCTTGGTTTAAACCGCAATCAAAATCAGATTGATTAAAATTAGATTTTCTAACAAAACCTGAGGTTTTCAACACTTGAAAACTTAATTTTAACACTTAAAATTGCTCCCACACTTAGCTAGATCACTTTATAAGGATCCAAAACCCTATATCAATTGATCAAAATGGTAAAAAATTGATCACAAATCCAAGGGGGGAACAAATTCAGGTACTGTAGAAATTAGGGAGAAAAGTGCTCTCTTTTGTTTTCCTTTTTAATTTCTTAAAATGAAATATGAAATAATTCCTCCCTTTTATATTTTTTATAATTTAATTAACAATTAATTAAATATATTTTATGAAAAATAAATTGGCCAAATGTATGCTTAATTTTAATATACATCTAATATATATTAACCATACACGTGTTTTTATTATATAAAGTGTCACGCCCCAACCTGTGGGTCTCACACGTGACAATCACTACAGATTTTTAATAAGCATTCTTTAGGTCTAGAATGCTTACTAAGAGCCTATAAGGCTGAAATCATAAACAAATATAAAACTTCTAATAAAATTTTCTCCAATCTCCCAAATCACTATGTATCAAATCAAGCACAGGCATTTCTAAAATATTTTTCATCCAAACTCATCACAAATGAAAATCATATATCAATCTAAAATATCATACAAACCAATATTTAAGAATATATTTTTGTTACAAATATCAATATTTAAAACATAAATTCTTCGTGCTCCTAAAAAACAAAGCAAAAACCAAGAAAACCATAAATAATGTAGGACTCTCCCAGTGGACTCAATGTGATATATGTGAGTCGAGTATAGAAGCAATACCTAAAGTTACAACTCTTGATGCTATCATCACCCTTCGCGTACTCTTTGCGCTATGCCTGTAAATGGGAAAAAAAGTGAGCATACTAATGTATACTCAGTGAGGGAACTTACATAAAACAATAATAGATATAAAAATTAATACTGAATCTATTCTTTGTCAACTATTATTTACTCAACAGAAGATAAATAAGAAGGGAATATCTTTAAAATACATTTTCATCTTTAAAAACTATGAATGCAACTTATAGTAAGAAAATTATTGGGCCTGACTCTATTTTCAGGAATTACACTGATCAGGCAAAATCCCGAGCCGTCAGTGGATTTTATATACAAATAAAATAATACTATTTTAATAAAGATTATTTTAATGCAAAAAGTAAAACATGCATCGTTTTTAGGAAATAAGCCCACCATTAACGTTACCTCGAGTAGCCACGGGGTAACATCTATGATTGACTCGACGAGACTCACAGGTAGTTAAATCATCACTCATGATATACACCATATATCACAATCAGTATCCTTACCTGTGAAGTCTCCACTCCCCTCGGCGACCTTTGTCCCAAGCCAATACTAGGCTACCACATACCACACTCACCTGGGGGTCCACATCCCAGTGAACTCTCCCTCAAGCTACCACCCTATAGTTATAGTAAATAACTCAGCTCTCATGACCGTTATCACTAATATGAAATATGTAAAAATTTGGCCTACTGGCCTATCATCATACACCAATCATAAAACATGGCCCATTGGCTGTATTAGCACATAACATCATATAAAAACAATTTAGAGACTCAATCCAAGGTAAATCAAAATATACATATTTATCTAAGAGATGCAGATATTTCAAAAATTGGCTATTGGCCATTATTTATATAAAACATGTATATTAAACTATTTAAAATTTTCACGCAAATTATATCTCATCTCAATCCTCATGAAAACATATATTTATACATATATTTTGTATAAATAGAAGTGATAAGCAAAATCATTTATAAATCATTCACAATACATAAATACAATTTGTTTTAAAATAACAAAAATATAAAAGATTCCATTAACAGATTTGGAAGGGTACGCACTCTCAGAGTTCCTTGTTCGGGTCGAATTCTTAATCCTTACGATCGGTCCCTATACACATATATACCAAAACTCTATCAATATATATTTCTAAACTATAACAGGATTCGTATGTGTGGAATGCATGTAACCCCGAGTTTTTAAAGTTAGTTTTTGTGTGAAAATGGATAAAACCCTCATTATCCAATCGATTATCAAATCTTTAATACCGAGAACTCACAGGCAAACTAAACTAATGCATTATGAATTGATTCTATGATTTCCATGAGTAGAACTCATATCCTCGTCAAAACAGTAACCTGATTACTATTTACGCCTACCTGTATTTTTTGAATTCTTGTTTCTAGCTTCCTAATGAGTTACCCAACCCTCTTACATCCTAAACAACACCAAAAAACCTAAATTCATGTGATAAAGCTAGAAAATCTATTACGAAGCACAGTAAAAATCATTTTTCAAAAATTAGCTAAAGTGCGAAATAAAAGTTACAGATAGATTAAAAATGAGGATACGAACCTTGTGATACTATTGCTTTTCTTTAATTTGGCCTAAAACACCAAAAATTCCAATTTTGAACTCCAAAACCCTAACTTTCTCTTGCGACTTCGGTGCCCCTTGCAATGAATTGAAGCTAGAAACGTGTCTATAATATGGAATGCGGCAAGATGTTGAAAAAAAATCTAAGAAAGGATGAAAATGGGGTGTGCATGTGTGAGAAGTAGAGAACGAACGAACGAGAGAGGAGGAGAAGGGAGAAGAAAGAAAAAACGGGGGAAAGAGGGGGCTCAGCTCCTTTAAATAAAGTTGAGAGCAAAATTATTATTTTGCCCCTAATAATATAAGAAAAGAAGTTTCTAGAAGGGGGCAAATTGGTTATTTCGTACGATTCAGTAGAACAAATCAACCAGTTCATTCGATCAAAGTGGGGTTCGTTCGACCGAGGATTTTTTGAGTCCCTATAAAATTTTAGTTAATCTATTCATTCGAACGATTCAATTATTCGTTCGATCGAATAATATTTCATTTGAACGAATATAAATTCATTCGACCACGAGTTTTTAAGCTCCCTAAAAAATCTGATGTCTTTAGTTCGATCGAACGAACCAAGCTTTCATTCAGTCGAAGCCATTCGTTTGAATGAATCTAGGCATTCGTGTGATCGAATGCTTCATGCCTCAAGCTTCTATAATGGTCGAACCCCTGATCGCTTTTCAACATTCATTCCCATTTCTTACTCGTTTTAACTCTTTCAAAATCTCATACTGACCCTCAAATACATCGATCTATACAGAACCCAGGCATATATTTATAAAAAGATGAAAATACCCTTACTAAAAAATACAGGGTCTCACATAAAGTCAATATATTGCCACTTATTAATATTTCATTTGCTAGGATGAAAATATTAACATACATAATTCTTATCATACTAACTTGAGATTAACCAATCAAATAATCCCAACATAATATATATTTATATCAAATATATATATTAAAATGATGTATAAATAAAGAGGAAAAAGTTAGTCAATAATGGACAAGACTCAATAGGTTCACCGTAAAGCTGACAGTAAACGATATAACTAAATCAAACTTTTTTAATTTTTTTTAATATCTAGAATTAAACTATTTAATTCTTTGTATTTAATTAATTTGTAACAAGATGAATTAAGTGTACCTTCAGATGTAATATGGCCATCGGATTACAATGAAGTTAAAAGCTTCAACAATGAATCTGTCTGTTATCAGTTACCGTGTAAGTCAATCCTCCTATAACACAATACTCTGATTAGATCAGGGATATACTATAATCTTCAAATCCTTTTAGATCTAATGCCATGTATAATAAATAACAGATAACGACTCTATTGTGTATTTTTATTGAGAATACTCTTCTCAATCGTATACAATATACAACCTCGACCGAGGATTTTGCGAGTCAAATCTGAATTATTTATATAGAGCATTCTGTCTCAAACATTAAGGCTAACGGATCCTTTGTCGAACAGTCACATACTTCTATGAATGTCTCCCATATCTAGTGACTACCTATCACAAGCCTAAAGACAGACTTGCCCTGAGTAGTATCAAAATATAAAATTTCACTCACAAGGTAATCATGATATTGTAAAATCTAAGGATTATTTACACCACTGATACAACGAATGTCCAATTAATGATTAAGTGTAGTTAGCATTTGGACAATTCGTGTGAGTTTGTTCAGTGAACTTATACTCAACCAATAAGCACTTATACACTTCCTTTAGTGTCTCCACACAAGTAATCTATGAGATCGATTATCCTCTATCATATAGAGTAAGGATAATGCATACTAGTCTTTTCGATACTATAAAGGCCCTACTTTATAGTCCCATGACTAGGAACATTTAGGAATGATACTATTAATATATGGCCTCATAAATATGAACTCATTATAACAATATGTATTGCATATATTCTATAGGCTTTATCATTACATGTAAATCAAACATACATATGCAAATGATAAAAGATAATATAAATATAATAAAATACTCATTTTTATTAACCATAAGATTTACAAGAGTTTTTATGAATTTCTAATCACTAATCACATTGTGATTGACTTTTAGGGCATATAAATCTTTCAATCTCCCACTTATACTCAAAGCTAATCACCTCTATGACAAAGACTTATTTTTCCAGAATGTTCTTCATGTATCTTTTGAGATAAGGCTTTTGTGAATGGATATGCAATATTTTATTCCGAAGGTACTCTCTCAATGCGAATATCTCTTTGAGCGATAATGTGAAACCCATCCCTTAGCATTATGGGCATATTAGTAAATTCCTCAAGAGTGTTTGTGCATGTCTTTGTGATTAGATTGTGCAAGAGAGGGTATAAAACTTGAAGAAGTGTCTGGGATAAGATTTTGGTGTTGGATTTGAGCTTATAGAAAGATCTAGATTTTTGACCCCAAAATCATCTCCAATTGAAAAAAATTTCTTATTGTTTTTGTAGAGCTCTAAGAGAGCTTCGTATTGATATATTATGGGTTCCGAGCGGATATCCGAGCGAGAAGTTATGGCCAGTTGAAATTGTAGTCCTCGGAAGAAGGACCAGAAGCAAACGTATCGATACGTTTGGGGGAAACATATCAACACGTTAAGGTAGTGGCCAAGGGTCTCGAAATCTTTGAAAAAGGTATCGATACGTTTACTGTTGGGGTCAGAGGTATTGATACCTTTCCCAAAGGTATCGACACCTTGAAGCTTGATGAACAGTGAACAGTGCCCAACGTATCGATACGTTGGCAAGGGGTATCAAAACGTTGGTGACGGAGATTGAACCCATTTGCGACAAAAGGTTTCGATACGTTGAGGTAGGTATCGACACCCTGCAGGCTTATAAATAGTATTTTGGTCAAACATATCAATACGTTAGGGCGAACGTATTGATACGTTGTGAGAAAATGCCAAAGGTATCGATACTTTCTCAAACGTATCGACACCTTTGGGGGATTGCACAGCATATATGCTCGGGGACAGGTCGTCTTTCCCATTTTAAAACCCTTGCTTCTCTTTCTACCAAAAATAATAGAAAACTCTCTCTCACACCCATGAACTGATCTCCCTCATTTCTTCATGAAACTTCGTCATTCCAGTTCCTATGAACTGAGAATCGACACCAGAACTCAGAAATACCCTCTGATCGGAGTTTCACGCAACGGTTCGCTAGGAATCGCGAAGTAAAAATGACGGTAAACAGTAGCCGAGTAAGAAAACCGGGCAAGGAGGGACTTAGAACACTTCTACCATCTTGGGTAAGTTTATCCCTCAGCTCATTTTTCTATTTCAAGCCTCTGATGCGTATGAATCGAAAGATTAGGTTTTAGAGTTACTGTTCATAAAACCCTAGAAATTAGAGGTTTTCTAATTTGTCGTAGGTATCGATAAATTAGAGATCTTGGGTAGCTTATGGTATTAAAATTGATGAGAAATGTATATTTAGAGCGAGGTTTGCGTGAGGATAGCTTGTTTTAGAGAGAGAGAGGGTAGAGAGAGAGAGAGAGAGGTACGAGAGTAGCATGAGCATGCATTGCATCATGCACGTACATTTTGACTTGTGTTATATGTGTCCAGGCACGGCAGCTGAGGTAAGAGGATCTCCGCCGCGAGGAGGATATCAAGAGGGTATTTTGCCACCCCAGGACAGTGAGTGGACACATTCTTTCCCTTCGCCTCATTTATTATTATTTATGAATGAGTATGATGCTATAGAATAGCATGTGGATATATATATATATATATATGTGAATGTATGCATGTATGTGAATACATAACTAAAATGAGGAGGCGTTGGATGAATATTGTGTGGTGGCCTGGTTGGCCCCTTGTTTGTGATAAAGATAGGTTGTGATAAAACCTAGATTGCCATGAATGTGAGGCCGGAGGCCTATTATATGTATTGATATTGAGATTGTGAGGCCGGGGGCCTATTATATACATTGATATTGTGATTGTGAGGCCATAGGCCCATTGTATGTATTGATATTGAGATTGGATGGCGGGGCCAATGTTATATATATATGTAAATGTGGCATCATAGAGTATGCATTATGGTCGGGGTGTCATGCTAGTTGTTTTGGCCTTGAGAGCCCCTGATGAGTGTTGGCCTGATGTGCCACTCGTTATTTGTTTTGCCCTGAAGGGCCGATGATTTTTGAGTTATGATTTAGTGTGCCATGCTAATGATTATATGGGTGAGGATTGGCCATACAGCTCATGTAGAGTGGGTGGAATCTAATAGTCCCCGGAATGTGGATTGGTCATACAGTCCAAGATGGATGGGTGGAATCCACATGTCCAGGCTAAAGCATGCTAGCCTTCTTATATCGTATCCCAACCAGGGTTGCGGATCGACCATATAGCTTAGGTAGAGTGGGTGGGATCCTATAGACCGAGGGATATCATACATAAGCACACATCCCCAACCAGGGTTACGGATCATCCATGCAGCTCAGGTAGAGTGGGTGGGATCCTATAGACCGATGGGTTATACACATTTGATGTGATATTGGTTTTCTAGTCATGCATATGATGCCACATCTCACTATGTTTGAATTTATGATTACGAGGATTTGTCGTAATCAATCCACAGGCCTCTGATTTTTGTTTTGTTTTCTGTCTACTCATTGAGTATTTTCAAATACTCACCCCTTACTTTCTCATTTCAAGATAGTGTAGTCGGGCGTGGCATAGCGTAGCTGAGGAATGATTCAGTAAGTTTTTAGATACTCGACTCAGGTTCTATATTATAGTCCACTGTATAGAAAACAATTTGTAATAAACATATTTTGATGTATTTGGTTTGGCCAAAAATATTATTTATTGTATTTTATGAAAATACATAGATTTATATTTGTATGATTGAAAATCTTCCATTTGATATTATTTCATGTTATTTTTGAAAATGAGATTGAAAATAGGTACTAATGCCTTGCGGGTTTTGAAAGTACATTCTAAGTGATAGGTGATGAGTACATTAAAGTTTATGTGTATTAAGGTTAAATTTATCATTTTACACTTCAAAGTATGATTAACTCTCTCTATTTTATGCCTATTTCTAGTTTTTGATGTAAAATTTACTTTGTTTGTAATTTTAGTTAATTTTGGTTTTTGTGCAGTGA